>JAUZSZ010000139.1:3660900-3671944 GCA_034780575.1 Labeobarbus marequensis
TAAAGATAACGATGAGTTAATAATATTGAGAAGCGGTTCTGCTGCTACAGGTAACAACTCTTTCAGTAGTTTAGTGGATACTGATACTGAAAAGAAAGACGACTTATTATAATGGATGTGTTTATGCAACAGCTCTCTGATCTCAAAAGATTCTGTTGTCATTGTGCCATCAAAAAACAAACAAACAAACAAACAAAAAAAGACTAAAATTAAAAAGCATTTTCATGTTGCATTAAAAAAATCTGAAATAAAATAAAAGTTAAGATCTTGTCTTTGCAACTAACTGAAAAAAAGTAGGTTGAAGTACTAAAATTACTAAAACTGAAATAAAAATAAGTGAAAGCTAAATACAAATTTATATAAAAAACAAATAAAACAGACAAAAGGACATATACATTAAAATTTAAACAGACAATTCAAAACTAAATGTATTCATATTTAGAATTTGCTTTTAATATAACATAAAATATACTACAATAACACTGCATTGTGTGAATATTTTGATGCTTGACTTGCTATTCTACTGGAACTAAAATTTCAAAGGACAAATAAGGAGAAACTGAGGTTTCTTACAGAACTCAGGATAAAATAAGTGCTGATGGCCATCAGCGGCGCAGCAGCAGAAAACGTCAGTAAATGCTTTTGAATAGTCTTCCTCTCGAGACCCGCGTGCATGAGGAAAGACACGAGACCAAACGCCGCTGGAGCCTATAGAGAGAGAGGACATAAGTGAATTTGTGTTGAATAAAGGAAAGCAATCGGTCACTGACTGTAATTGTACTACATTTTGCAACAAAGGCATGGCAGTGGACACAAGGTTTTTTTTTTATTGGCTCACATATTGCATTTTTCTTTTTCCTATTCTCTAGTTTTAGATTCTGTTTTTTTGTAATGTTTTGCAATACTTGCTTTTCTTGAAAAGTGACTTTCATTGCATTTACAGTACAGATTTTTTATCAGTTAATCATTCCATGAGAGTCAAAACCATGGCCTTGCAAATACTTTACTGTATGAGCTACTTAATACAGAATGACTCGGCAGTGATAATACGGATAATTAAGAAAAATTAGCAATCTCACCTTATGCAAAATGACAGCAAAAAACACGACAACCTGCACGGACACCTGCGCTGAGGCCGCAGCTGCACCAAGAGCAACACCATCAGCTGGAAAGAGACAGACAATGGGAATATCATGTAAATAATTCCTCACAAACACAGGCTTCTCTCCACAACTGACAAAACACAGACACCAAACTGAACCGAGCCATTTCTATCATTAAAACTATCATTGTTTACTTTGCATGTGGAACAGAACAAAATCTTAAGCAAGTCTTCAGTATTTAATAATTCGACTATAATTGCCTTAAAATGTCCAGGTTTTGTTTTTGTTTGCCTACTTGTGGTCTCTCTAGAGTCCTCATACTATGGTACACGTATTTTGCATCGCATAGACTGTTCTCTGTAGATCCTGCCTTCTCACACACCACACACCACGATTGCTGGATTATGTACAATGACCTACTTTTCAGTCATTACCTTTAAGTATTGAAACAGTAGGAAAACAAAACTGAAGGTTTCAGGCAATTTAGAAATCCCAGCCAGAACATGTCTGGGAAAAAGTGGATGCACTTTTACCCAAATAATAACAGAATTTTAAAACTACTCTTTAAACATAGTTTTTAATGTTTTTTTTGTTGGCACTCCTGGTAATCCAATATTTGAAAACAGAAATGTAATACTAGCCATGAAAACCAAATGAGGTTAGTCTGTTTTTAGTGTCCCTTTTATATATTATAGGACAGATGCTGTGATAAAAACAAAATGTAGGCAGAACAGAAAACTTAATGTTCATTGACTTGAATGGGACAAGCACTACTGGCATGATTCACTGTAATGTAATCTGTTTTGTCTGGTGATACAGAACATAATAGTGGAAGTGAAGCCATTGTTACCTGCGGCGTGAATAAGCAGACCCAGGGTGGCAGTAACACTGTTGCCACTGTACATGCGTGCTCGGGGTTCTGGGAAACAAGACAAACAGAAACGTTCTCAAGAGAGCATCTGACAGCATTTCACACCGGCTGTTTTTCCACGGACTTCAACATATCTGTCTCCAGCCGAGTGGAATGAATTCAATTCATAATGCATGCTCACAGTTGTGCTTTACAATTTCAATAATACACTAAGAATGAGATTCATCACATTAAAGTAATATACCGCAAATTTAGACACAAGACAATCTTGTAACAGTAAGTTCAGACCACATTTTCTTTGCAATTTCTTATAATTCTGTTTTGATTATGACCCAGATATTAAGTTTTCATGAGAGTCACACCAAAAGTTAGGACATTTTTAAAAAGACGTTGGATGAAAAATGTAAAATAATGTTTTATTTCTGACATGATAACTGGATGCAACTTGCTGAAGTAAACAACATGGCATACTACAGATTTTTTTGTATACTGTTTCAAAAGCTATTAAAATATGGCAGAGGCTATATGCTATGTTAAAATAGCAGGCAAATATATGCACCTCAGTATTGTAGAAAACATTAAGCAATAATAATGTATTGAATGGAAATTATAATGTCAATTCAAATTATTAAATGGATGCCACCTTCTTGGGACAATAAAGCCCTCCCTACACCTACCTGAAATAAATTTTCAACTTTTTGATTATTTCCTACATTTTTATTGAAAATCAATGCCTTACATTTAGGGTGACCATGCAACCTTTTTTCCCCAGGCCTGTCCTGGCTGGGATTTCTAAATTGTCCACGTTTTTGATTTGTTTTCTTATTGTTTTTATACTTGCTGAAGGTAATGACTGAAAAGTAGTTTGACCAATAACGCGTGGGCATTGTACACAATTGACCAATTGTAGTGTGCGAAAAGGAGTGATCTACAGAGAGTGGTCAAAGCAATGCAAATACTGTATGAAGTCTGTAGAGAGAAAACAAAGCCAAAACCTGGACATTTTAAGCATTTTAGAAACCCTAGACAGGACTTGTCTGGAAAAATGAGGGTCTATTATACATTACTATTCTCAACACAGCCTCTGTACGTGTACCGTGCATGGTGCAGTAGTTGGAAATCTGGTCCACCACAAACATGAGCGTAAAGCCCAAGACGAGAGAGACTCCTATGAAGAAGTGAGGACGCAGACCTTTCTTTGCGGTTAGATGAAGTGTTGAATTTGATTCAGAGATATTTTGATTCTCTCCCATTGCGGAGCAATACCAGTCTACATGAGGAGGAGAAGAAACATGTATTGGCAAACATAATAGGGAAGAGGGAAGTGAATTAATAAATAAAAGGAAGATGGCTAGCCTCACCTTTCCATGACTCCTGCACTAACTCCACCCCCTCTGGGATGATGATTGACAGGGCAGTGCCACATAGAAGCCCCGCCCCCAACACAGCAATCAGCTGCAGTTTCTGCTGTAAGGGTGGAGAAAATGTCGTAAAATAACTTTAAACTCGTCTTTCAATGTCAAAATACACAGTTACTGCCTTTACAGTCATGGAGTTTTATGTTTTACAGTATGACACTGTAAGCTGATGTACAAGTCTATCTGAATTGTGTTTGCTACTAAGAGATTTACACAAACAAGCTACGTGACTGAACTCACTGGGCACAGCATAGTAAAATCCTTACTAACATAGTGAAACTTCATTTGTCATGCACGCTACAGTGTACTGCATGTACCTGCATTTGATGCATTGGTTTATCATCTGAAAATTAGTTTACTGTCTGATCCAGTTATGCTCTGCTTTACAGTACTGTATAAAGTTAACGCACCAGCTTTTGTTGCATGTGAACACTGATCCTCTTACCTCTGATAAGTTGATCAATAGCGGAATTATCCCAAGCATGAAACATCCCACGAACATAGCCAGAGATATGAGAATAACAGCCCAAGCTCCGTCCATCACTGCTTCTGCTCTTCAGCCTCTTCTAACGCACAATCAGGCTGCATCACATGTAACAAACACCCTAAAACACAAAAGGAAAACACAATGTCCTCTTTGAGCACTCACTGGAAGGCATAGTGGAGCTCTCCACGTCTCAACACCCTCCACAACCCTCCAAAAACTCTAGAAACTACACCCCTAGAGTCAGACGAACAGCATTACATGATACCGATGCTCAGGGGACAGTCCGATTCATTTCAGAGAATCGGTTCCTTTTATTCAACTCATCTACGAACCGAGTCAGTGTCCTCGCGGATTTTACGTTTTATTTTTGTTTGAAAATTGTTGTTTTGAATACCAAAATAATATATCCACATTATGACGTTTGGGAAACGTTATTTGTCTACGTTAATAAAAAAAAAAAAAAAAAAAAAATTAAATAAAAATCAACTGCCAAATAAGTAACTTAAGTAAATTGTGAATAGTCTTATTATTTAATGTTTGTGAAAGTTGTTAGACACTTTTTAAATGGGCACGTGACCTAAATCACGTAAAAGCCGTTGTTGAACGTTAGATCACGCGCACACCGTCTGAAGGTAAGGCTTTGTCCTCAGGACAAATAACTTTTAAAAATAGATGAAATACATATTCACTAATAATATTGTCATAAGGAAATTTATGTGCAAGTTATGTGAATTTAATGTGCAGCGTTATGTCAATGCAAATTAATACGACAGGAACGCGATTAAAATCTGTTGTTAGATTCATACAGAAAATTCGAATTTAAAGCGTTGAATTAATTACTACAAAAGAATATAGAAAGACATCGATGACCTTTATCTCTTTCTCTAGGTAATATTATTGGTAAACACTTTTGCCGACGCCAAATGCAGTCGAATGTTTTGACCGAATCATTGCAAAGAATTGGTTCAAAAGAAAGATTCGTTAGTGAATCAGATATCAGAGAAAACGTGGGAGCTTAAGTTATGACTCTCTGTTCCTGTTTTTTTCCTTCTCGAGATCACAAGACTCCACCACAAGACCGTGAGAGGTCAAAGATTGCACTCACTATTTCTTGGCAAAGAAGCGAGCTGCCATAAATTGGCATCATGACTCCTCATAGGAGGGAAAGAGTGTTTTAAAACCATATTATTGAAGAGAAAAAAAAAAAATCATGAAAACTGGATATCTGCATATGGGGACAACATGGTCCTTTATAAATTTTTTAAACCTATTTGGAAGTAGATATATTTTTTGAGATCAGCACTTGCACTGTAAAAAAAAAATTCAGTAAAAAATTACGGTAAAAAAATGGCAGCTGTGGTTGCTGGAATTCTACCGTAAAAAATATGGTAACAACATTTTTAGATTTTACGGTTTTAACTTAAATTACGGTTAAATACTGTAATTTCATTAACTGAGATAATGTTAATATACCAACCTATTGAAGTACTGAAATCTGTTTTGTATCTTTGTAAGACAGTCATAGCCACTAAGTGCAGGTGGTGATGAGAAAGTCACATGATGAACCAAAGCCCATCACAAGCAGCTTTTAAATAATAACGTATATAGAAAGTGCACTGTCTCATTCACACAAGCACTAAACACCATCATTGTGAGACTCATTAAACTGAAATATGCAGTAAACATTAATTTAACAACATTAGATGTAACATACAACCCTAATAAACATAACTGATAAGAAAAAACTAAGAAGAAACATAGTTATTTCAGAGAAAAAACATCAAATTCAAACAAAATTTGAAATGCAACACAGGCAATTCTGGGAGCGTCAGTTTATGTTTTTTCCCTATAAATTTTACAGGAACTTACCGTTAACCATTTAACAGGTTTTTACTGTAGCATTTTCAGTTTTTTACCATTAAAATCATGATCATTTTTTACAGTGTACTAAACTGAACTTATGAGACCTATTATAATTAGATTTTTTTCATCTTATGTCAGAGTTTTGACTTGGTATGTAAATTTCAAATTTTAAAGTCATAATTTCAACTTTTCATCACATAATTTTGACTTGCCAAATTATATCTTTTCTTATGTTGAGGAAATGGGCATCCATAAATTTGAGCGTTTGTTAATGCAACAGCAGCTTTACGGGCTAATGGACAGCCTGAGCTTCCTGTCTTCTCCTAGCTTCTCTGCATTGCTGCGCCAGTGGCATTATGGGATATCTATGGCAACTGTCTAACGGATGGCATAAGTAGGCGAGGGTGCTAAACTCTGACAGAAAACGGAGGCACTTCCTTCTGTCGGCGGATGGCTTGCAATCTTATGCGCAACGGCAAAAAAACAACACCATCCCCACAGCCACAGTAATACTATAAATACCTCACACAATGCGGCAGATATTTCTCCATGAATAATCAGCTCCATTAACTCTGAAGTAGCATAGATGAAGGTTAAAAGACTTTTTAAGCTTGCTTAGTACATATTTTATTAGTGATGTTTTCTAATACTAACTCACATTTAGAAACTAAAGCAAAACTGTAACCCCAAAAGTATTACATTTTGAAGCATAACTTATCACACCAAATATCTTGTACTATTTTAAGTGCTACATGTGAGTTTTAAGTACCCACTGTATGTTATTAGCAAGTTCGGAGCATATTTTGTCATACAAAACATGTTGTTCTTTTAAAAATGCTCAGTGTGAATTTTAAGTACCCACTGTTAGTTATTATCTCATTATCGTTTAACTTGGCATCTGAAAACATAATATAAAACAAACAAACAAACAAACAAACAAAATCCACTAAAACTACTCTACTGTGTGCACTCTCTTGAAGTATTAAACTTCTGAGTGTAACTTGTTGCACCAAACATGTCAGTTTTTTAAGGGGCCGACCTTAAACAATTCTATGTTGGTGGACGAATGAAAACAACAAACAATGTTCATTTGAGCCACATCTGCAGACCAGAATATCACAAAGACTTTTTAGACTTGGGTTAATAAGTAACCACTTAGAAACCACCCAGAACATCTTATCAACCAAATAGCAACATGCTAAAACCATTCAGAACACTTATTCAACTATTTGGCAATGTTTTGTAAACCACTGGCATCACGGCAGCGAGTTTTGCTCTTGCTAAACACAGAAACCTTGCATTTCTGATTTGCAGTTTTCATAGTTTTGACTATTCAATATTTTGTAGGTTTAAAACGGTAATAGAGCGAACTAACAAAAATCTTCACCAGCCGATGATAAAACAGGCGGAAATAACAAACAACGTGCACAGAAGGAGGGATGTGAGCCATGTCTACAGAAAAGTATTTCACAGAGCCTCTTTAGGCCAATAAGTGACCACCTAGAAACCACCCTAGAACATCTTAGCAACCATTTAGAATACGTATGCAGCTATTTGACAACGTTTCACAAACCTCTGGCTTCACAGCAGTGAATTTTGCACTTCTTAAGAAGACTATAAATCTTGTATTTCTTATCTGTATCTTTAAAGTTTTGGCAATGCAATAGGTTTGTAAGTTTAAAACTCTGAGTGAGCAAACTTGAACAATTCTTCACTCGTGGATGATTAAACGGGTGAAAACACACACAGAAGGAGAGATTTGAGCCATATCTACCAATATCACAGAGCCTCTTTAGACTTAGGCCAATAAGTAACCACCTAGAAATCACATGAGAACATCTTAGCAACCATTCAGAACACTTTTATTAAAATTATAACACAAATAGTTGAAATTATGACAAACTAAGACAAAATTATAACAAAGTCAACTTTATGAGATAAAAATACATAATTATGAGATAAACCGTTGAAATTATGAGATAAAAAGTCTTAATTTTGAGTTTAAAAGTCAAAATTATGACAAAGTTGATATTATGAGATATAATTATCAGATAAAACGTTGAAATAATTATGAGATAAAACATTTAAATTATGACATACTAAATCATAATTATGAGATAAAAGTCGAAATCATAAGAAGTTGAAATCATGACATATAATCATAATTATGACAGTCAACATTGCCAGATAAAAAGATGAGATAAAACATGAGTTATAATCATGAGATAAAAAGACAGAATTATAATTTTAAAAGGCAAAATTATGATGTACTAGGCCACAATTATGACACAGTTGAAATTTTGAGATAAAATCATAATTATGGAATAAAATGTCAGAATTATGACTTTAAAAGCAAAATTATGACAAAATTGAAATTAAGTTAATTTTGAGAAAAAAGGCAGTTCAAGACAAATATTACAGAGCCTCTTTAGACTCTGTAACCACCTAGAAACCACCTGAAAACATCTTAGCAACCATTCAGAACACTTATGCAACCATTTGACAACGTTTCAGGAACGTTTTACACTTGCAAGGACCACAAACCTTGTATTTCTTATCTGCATCCTCATAGTTTTGCCATGTAATAATTTGCAGGTTTAAAACTCTGCTGACTTGATCTAATTGGGCCGGATGTAAAAAAAATAGATGCTCCGAAACACGCAAAACTCAAGCCGTCGCCTCCGTGTGCGCGAGAGAGAGCCTCTCCTGGGACCGGCTGTTATATGATGTCTTGACACATCTTTCAACATTAGTTTCTACTTCATCTTTTCATATCTCTTCATAAGAGATGTTTGCGCTGGATGTACGCCCACCCCAAGGGTAGTGTGCTGAATATAGCAGCCAATGATGAACTTCTTAATGAGTGTCGGTTGCTATGAAACAACAGTTGGTTAATTGTTAATTCACGCCTGGCAGTGACAACGTGGGCCGACTCTTGTCAACGTACGCGATTCGCCTGACGTTAAGTATAGCTGGTGTCACATGTACTCATGTATGTACACAGAATCGACTTTTCTATGATTCAGTACGCTAATTTAGCGCCAATTAGTAGCGTTCAATAAATCAGCTGAAGGAGGGGGGAACTCTTCCCGCCAAAATCACGGCGGTTACCCTCAAGCAGACAAGCCGTAGCTGGGTTTCTGTCTGTGTCTCTGGTCTGAACTACCAGACCTGATTTACTCCTCGGTTGCCATGTTGGCGCCAATTGAAAGTGGCAGAGGAGGCCGGCGCTGAATCCTAATTACGGAGCTGATTGCACCGCCGCGGTGGGGGAGATCTGGACCAAAACACCCAGCTGTTAACGGCTCCCCGAGAGATCGGAGACCACCCGAGGAGCCTGGATCCAGAGTCACGTCATCACAGCTGACGGAAACATATCAAAACTGCAGCTGGAAGAACATGTGATTCATCTTACAATTAAAAACACATGAACTGGCATTATAGAATATAGAAAGAAATGTAATTTTAAAAGTTTAAAATCAGATTCAAAATGAAAGCAAAAATCATAATATTATAACATAAAAGTATAAATTTGACGTTAAATCCAAAGTGCTCCATTTTTTTTAAAGGAATCTGTAATAAATCAATCAATCAATCACATTTTTATTTATTTATTTCACGGAATTGGGAATTTGTTTTGGTCAAACTATTTTAAAGAATCTGCAATAAAATAAAAATAAACAAATAAATAAAAATGCCATATATGCACTCTGAATGAAAATGTTATTAAGTGTTATTCTGAAATAAATGAATACATACATAAATAAATTTTATATTAAATTGAATTTGGATGCATGACTTTTTGAACAAACTTGAAATAAACGCTTAACTGAATGAATGAATGAATGAATGAATATGTTTCCTTAAAATCTGCAGAATCTGCAAAAAAGGCTTAATGTAAATAAATAAATAAACATTCAAGGATCTGTGATAAATGCTTAGCTGTTAACTAAATAAACTGTATAAAAATTAGTATGAAAATGACTTCTTATCATTATAACTTGTGTTGTACAGCTGACTTCCCCGAACTCAGTCTTTTTTCTTCCACAAACAGCCACATTCACGCACATCCACACAAACTATATTTATCCAATTAACAGTTTATACTTAGTGAAATCACTGCAAAGCCAAAAATGTTTATACTGAGAAACACTGAAATCCAGACACAGAATGGTGTAACGAAGATTCAAGCTCAGTTTTACTGACTACACACCAACACTTCATCAGACCTGAACAGCAAATCAATGACAAGCGGACGCATATGCTGCATTTCCATCAGAGGAATAGGTCATGCCAATTAATAGTCTGCAAAGTATCGCCCGAGATCACGAGGAAGGGTTCACACGTTCATCTGAATGTCTCAATGGATGGCAAACGATGAGCTCTGATTCATTACGGAAAATCGTCAGCGTCATGATGATTCTCCACTGGTCAATTTTGATGTGAACTGGTCATTAAACTTTAATTTTGACCCATGACTTCAATGCAAGGTGACTTCAGATCAATGTGCGAAATGAGTCTTTCCTGAAATATCTGGACGACTACAATCATTCGGCTACACTGTAAGGCATAAAAGTGTATTGAAATGCAAATAATATTCAAATAAAGACAATGGAAATGCCTCGGCTCAATGTAATAACACAGGAGAAAGAGGCATATGACTTTTGATCTTCTGAGCTTGACAGGCCTGATAATACTCTCTAGACATCAAAATTGGATATGTGTAACTCTGAACTAATGTGCAATAAAGGTGAAACCTACAGCAAATAAACAAATGCATTCAATTTTGTTTGAATTTTATGCAAGTATTCATTCATTGCGGATTCGTTCAAAGAATTACATGTATTTGATTCAATGTTTAAATTTTTTTTTGGATTTTTGTGTAACTCATTTAAATAAATGTTTGGACAAATCTACAAAAGATGCTTAAATATTATAAAAATTAAATTTGTTACATATAAATCATTTCTATTATTTAATAATTCTAAAAGTATATATCAGAAAATAAATTATAGCAGTGGAAAATTAACAATAATCTCCAATAAAGGTTTAACCAACCAATCAACAAAGAACCAAAAACAAACAAATATTCTTACAGGGCAAACGAGACGTGAGGCAAGCGGATCAATATGCAAGGCTTTATTAAAAGGACGTGGTCAAACAGGCAGGGTCAGAAGACAGCAAAGAGTATAGCATAGGCAAGACACAAGAGTAATCCTAGAGCAAGCGTGGGTCGATGATCGGCGAACAGTATCCAAACGGGCAAGGCAGAGAGATAATCCAGTAAACTCGGGCAGGGTCA
>JAUZSZ010000139.1:3915441-3926731 GCA_034780575.1 Labeobarbus marequensis
AACTTGGCTCAAGTTTATCGTGTAAACTACCTATATATAATATATGTTATTTACATACTGTATGTGTGTGGGACAGAGGAGAGGGGGACACGGTCGCATCACAGAGTATCAAAGCACATGACACACAATGTTCGGAGGAGAACGCTGCAAATATGACAGAAATGACGATACTCGTCTGTATGGCGTGCAGTACAAGCTGCGCTTCAGCTTCAGCTGCACGTGACAAACGCTGCCATTATGAAAGCACAATGGGCGCGCGCTGCTCCTGCTCTGCATACGCACCGCTTCTGCGCCGCTTACGCCCTGTTTAATTTTTACGCCGTTTACGCCCTGCTTAAGCGCTTACGCGTGCGGAGTGAAACCGGCGGTTAAGTGAACGTGCGCGCCACTGCTCCAGGTCAACAGGGAGGATCCCCTGCATCACCTGAGGAACTCTCGTGTCCTTTTGCAAACATTGCTGGATATTGCATATCACTGTATTTACCTCTGCCGGCACATGGCCCGATCGTGAAATAGTTCCAATATATTGTGATTGTTTTGAAAAATCAACACATGAGACTTTGTATGATAAAAGCAATTTGGACACAACTTTGCTGCCGCTCTCCAATACAGACCCATGCAAGGGTCCTTCATCACTTCATGATCTGCCCTGCTTAAAAAATATAATCAGAGCATTACTTGTTCACATCTAGCAAGACAGTCAATGTTCTGCTCAGACTCATGGGCAGCCAGAGGATCCTTGTCGTGAACACTACACCGACTTCCCTCTGCCTTCACACAGTCGTCCTAATTCTCCATGGCCATTGGAGAGAGCCAACCTAACGAGGACAACTCCCAAACATTACGAACAGTGCTTGTAACCATAAACACCCACATGCCATAGGACAGGGATGAGATCTTGTGCTCTGCACATGCTCATGAAAAAGATTATTAGCCATTTATTAGCTGTGCTAAACTCAAGCTAAAAACTTCTCACTTATGCCTTTCTTTTCAACAAGAGTCACCACCGTGGGTTTTCTTGTGAAGGTGGTGTTCTAGTAGCGCGGTGAATAGCTGAAGGACATAGTGAATGACGCATGTGACCGCATTTATATGCTCTGGGCAGGTAGCCCCACCCACGTTGTCATGTGTCATTGGCCTTTCAGGCGTGAATATAGGTTTCTTCAGCAGATGTCGCAAGAGCGCGATAGTTATATGTTGTACTGAGTGAACCGACTGAATGGGAACGAACCTTTTCGAAGATTCGAATCAATTGAGCCAGCATGATTCACTGTTTCGAAGCTTTCAAAACATCACACACTGATGACTCCTGCTGGTCAAAACTTTGTAACTACAACAAAAACTCAGTCCAAAAATTAATGCATAAAAAAGTTTTTACAAACCCATTGCAAATGTTTCATTGAAATAGTAGGTAATATGTCGGTATGCAGTTTTCCCTATTGCTCGCGTGCCAGTGATTATATTGCGTGCCATACTTTGCCGACCCCTGATTTAGAAGAAAATAAATGCTAAGAATATTCCCAAAACCACATATTATAATGCATCATTGAATGTGTTACCCCTAGTGCCTTTGGTTGTGCTTTGAAAAATCCTTTAAGAGCCGCGATGTGTTTTGTTCCTCTGGTCTCTTGCCCATCAACATAAATAACACTGTCTTTTGCCTCCTGTGGATTTATTTGGATGACAACTGTAGCTTTGTCAGCTGAGATAACCTCACTGGTTTCCATTCTAAGTTGAGTTTTGGATTTCACCTGTAATTAAGCATTAAGCATTAAATGTAATTTAATAATAACAATTATTAATATGATTTAATATTCACATTAATACAGATTTTTATGATTTTTATGTACATCTACATTTATATTCAAAGCAGCTAAAAATGTTGTCACTCTAGTGTATACTACTTTCATAATCTTTTGATTGTCTGTGATATTAGTTGTAAATGTATACTGTATTTTTGACAAGAATGCCTTTGGAGCTTTTCCTCTCTTAAGAAAGATCAGATTGTAAAATTTACCTTGTCCACAAATATTTTGCATGATTTCATTAGATTTTGACTGTTTATTTTTAGTTTGATATATCAAAGTTTATATAAATGTAGGCACTATTATAAGAAAAAACATTACAAAAACAACGTTAATTCATTCATGAAATATTTTACCTGAAATGAGTTGTGTTGATGTGGATGTCTGATCACTTATGGTCTATTTCTGTGTGTATGGACTGTGAAGAACCGCTAAGGAGGAGCTTGTGTCATAATGAGCTTGCTTTATACTTTAAAGGATTTTGTTGATGTGCTTTACATAATGATAAAAAAATTACAAAGTACCATAAACTACGGGAATTGATTGAAAACAAAAATATGCATGATTAATGGCAAAATCAAAAAATATTTAAAAATATTTTCTTTTTTCCTTTTTTCCCCTCAAACATTTTTTTCACATTGCAGATTTTAACTGATAAAATGCATCATACCTGTATAATACAATCAATATTACCTTGAATGTAGTATAACTTGCTCTGGAAAACAATAATTTAATGTAATAATAAATAAGGATGTGTTGTTTTGAATAAGTTCAGACAGAATGCCCTTTTACACATGGTGAGGTGACAGGCAGTTACCATTGTGGTCGCTTGATATTTCTTTTCCATTCCACTAGCTGTAACTTTGCTCTTTTTGACAATGGACAGAGATTGCTTTATCTGACATGAGCAGACTGCAGTAATGCAGTACCTGTACACTTCAGAGGTTTTAGGCTTCCATTTAATGAGCATACTGTACTCTGTAAAAAATAGAGTCACCATAACCGTGGTTAATTATTAGTATTTATTTGGGATCTTGGACCATACATGTTCATATTCAAATTTCTGATCTAGTCATGTCAGAAGTGTGACAAATGAAAACATTTGTCAAGATGGTGACAAGCTAGAATATGAAATAAACTGTTTGCCTGACATTACAGAATAAACAAACAACACAAACTGCCAAAAGTGAACCAAAAACAAGTTCAATATTGCAAATAAAACCAACAAGAATTAAAAAAAACTCTACAGCATGATCTGTTCATGCTGCGTTGCATGCTGGGTGCCTTCATAGTACATATGTGCTGTGAAAACACAATATGATGCTGTTTGTTTACAAGAAAATTCTGAGAGTTGCAAAAAAAAGTGCAAGAGAAGTCCCACTGTGAAATTACTGTTAAAATAATGCAGTTATTATCCTGGAATACACTGCAATTTCACACTAAAATTTTTAACAGTGTAGGGAACTATGACATCATTGCCATCCAGGTTAATGTTTGTCACAACACAATAACCAAAACCATTCACTATCTATAGTGAAACATTGGTCACTAAAAGCAGGTGGCTTTGCAGATACCGAGACCAGATGCAGAGAATGAATTGACCATAACACCATGTCTACACCGGATGCGCTAATTGTCGTGTCGTGCCGCGCCGCATCCAGTGTAGACAGCATCACTGATTATAATGAGTTCTACAGTATGTTGTCGCGCCGTGCTGCTGCATCTGGTGTGGTGTAAATACTTACCATTGATGGGTTCTCCACTGATGTCATGCAAGGGAAAAGCTTCTTGTTTATTAAACTAAAACCTGATATAAAATAAACTTTCTGATTCCTATACATTACAAATGCCTGGTACCTCAGTTGAGTGTTAAAAATTTACTAATAGCAAGGTAAAGTGTAAACCAACAGTTAAACTTAATTTGTATGTCTTTATTTTTAAGTTACAGTTCTGAAACTATAGCTATTTTTCTCTAAACTCCACACACAAAACCACAAAGCATGCTCACAACATGCAAAACATGCATCTCTTGCAAAAGCAAACACTTCTTTCAAAACTATTTTATAAAACTGGTGTTTTTGCATAGTAATTCTTCTCACAAACATAATATAATTAGTCATACACATTAAACTACATACAGATATGACAAATGTAAAATATACTATGTTGTTGTGTCTCTTGCTTGTTCAGTGTGCAGTGGAGTTTGTCATAACACTCACATGTACGCGCAAAAATACACTCTATATACAGCGTGTATGCACAGTTGATGAACTTAACAGTTGATTGAATTAACACTGAACCAACATAAGCTGTATAAAGACACTATTGGCTTCTCAGAGCTGCTTTACATCAGAATTTGAATTTGCAACTATGAATTTTACAATAAAAATGTGTATTGAATAAAGCATAAGGTGACTTGAACTGTATGCATATTCAGTAATATATTTACAAAGTACTTTAAAAAAAAGCAAGGGTGAAAATTTATTTGTTTTTTGCAGACTTGGTCTTTTTGCAGATTTGGTATATAAATGAATGGCTTCACAGGCTGTCCCTCAAGTACAACTGTAAGTTTAATTTAATTGGTTTATGGTTTAAACATTTATATTAAACCGTCCAGATAAACAAGCAAGGACAGAATGCAGGTCACTGGTTATGACACAAACAATTTCTTGAGACAATCTTTGTAAAAAACTAGTCAAGAACTCAGTCAAAAAAATAATGAATACATTTTTCCTGTAATTTCTGGTTTCCCATCTTATAGAGCTCACTGAATCAACAAAAAAGTGTTTTGTTAGAAGAAGTGGTTTGTCTGTGTTTAGTGTTTTGCAGCACCACAACTGCATGCGGTTTCACTGGACAGAGGTTTCCAGTTAAGACTTGCTGGGAACAATAATGCCAGAGGGCCAACGAGTGAATCTGTATCAACAGAGCAAGAATATTTGTGCATTTTTACATATTGGGAAAATTGGCCTCATACTTCTACTTCAGTTAAGATCCCATGTTTTGTCATGTATTTTTTTTCTTTTGCACATTTTCATGTGCCCAAGTAATCTGGCATTGTGACAAATTGCTAAAGATTTCAGTATTGTAAGTCACTTTGAAAGCATCTGCTAAATGCAGAAATATAAGTACATCTGCACATTTAAAGAATTAGCTGATGCTCTTGTCTAGAGTGACATAAAAATATGATACTTCCAGGGTTCCTCAAACAAGACAATTACTAAGGCTAACATTAGCTTGCACTGTAATAAAAAAAAGCTGCACAGCTAAAAATTTTGTCACTCTAATATATAAATATATTAGTGAAAACTCTCTCAGAAGAAATATGAAGTCAGGACTAGTCTGTATGGGCTGAATAATGCAAACCAGTATCTTACCAGTGAAGTTTTGATGGATGACGACTGTAATGGAGGTAAAGACGATTACAGTCAGTGACATAGGCTACTTGAATCTAACTTACATTATTAGACGCTCGCGAGTCCGTTATTATTAGTGTACAAATAAACAAACCGTGTATGTGCGCTCTCTGATAGCTTTATGAGCACATTTCAGTATGATTGCATGTCTGGCAAGTGTGTTATAATGGATACTCACTGAAGAAGCGTGTTTTTATAGAAGTTTGCTATGTACAGTGATGTATTACATTCACTCTGACAGAGGAACTGTTCACTGGTCAGTCATGTTGAGCTGCCTTCAGATCACCACACTCAACAAATTCATAATGTTTTTTTATTTTTTTTTTATTTTGTGTTTTGCTCTGTTTGATAATTCTGAATACAGATCGGTGTATATTTAGTTAACTTTAAGGTGACTGAGATAGTGGTCTGTTGGCGTCTCCGTGTGGTCCTGCATGGTACTGCAGCTTGACTTGTAGTTATTTATATATGGATAGAAAATGGTCTATATGTAACATTTATTTTTCTCACAGATTTTGCTGTTGCAGAGTATACATCAATTTTGAATTATTATTAAAATTAAAAACAATGTTTTCATTTTTTCTTGAAAAAAGCTTGCAGAAAATATAGTTTTGTGAGAATCCTCAATCTTTATTTTAAAATATTTCATGTCTTAATCCTTTTCTTTGTTATACTGGGATTAATCATATCGGGATGTATGCAAAAATTTTTGGATGTGGCGCCCCTCCTAGAAAATTTGCCACCAGCCGCCACTGATTGTTTATATTTTGTCAACGTTAAAACTTAAAGTGACTAATTAATTTAATATTAAATAAAAAATATAGATTACACTTTAGATATAGATACACACAGAAATATAATATTTTTAGTTACATTTAACTAACATTTAAATTACATAAAATTTAAGTTTAAATTTAAGCTTTTTTTATTTTTTACATTCAGCACAATTTTAAGGTTACATATAATGACACCAGTCTTGCATAAAATATGACCCCTTCATGTTCTTAGTAGATTTAATAAGATTTACCATATTTAGCTACTAGAGATATGAGAATGTGATGTTTCCTTGTAAAAGCAGAAACTGTAAATAACACCAATGTCTTCCAGTCGCCTCAGAGTTTTAACATGGCCGCCCCAGTTGGTGTTGTTTTGACAAATACCTCTATATCTACAAATATATCACATTTATTGGAGGTGATGTATTTCCTCTCAGCATCACACTCTTATTTAGGAAAAAAAAAAAAGAAAAGACAACAGGCCCAGCAGAAGGGTCCTCACAGATGAGCGCGGCTACACCAAGTCCACTTCATCTTCCCGCGCTTACACTCCGAGAGCAAGCGGGCAGAGGTCGCGATTTACCCGATAGATCGCTTTTTTACTCTTCCCGCCGGAAAACAACAGTGGTGTAATGGCGCGAGTCAGCGGGAGTTAAGCTGAAAGCAAGGAATCGCTTCTGAAAAAACCGCCAAATCATAACGAACGGAGGAGCCGGTGGCCGTGGCGGGAAAATAAATCCAAAAATCCCCTTTCAGTTCAACAAAAAACAACTGTCGTGTCTTTATTTACTCACCCTCTGTTTTATGCTTGCTGGGACTAATTGAACGAGTCTTTCTTTATTTGGAGACACCAGCATTTCGCGATCTCTTTCCCTGTTTAAAACAGCATGAGGCTGTTGTCTATCTGCACATTCAAACTAAACAGTGAAAAATTGTGTTTATAAGTTTGATGTGGTAAAGCTGTTAGAGATAACAAGTCATACACACATTTTAAGACCCCTTCTATAGGTAATTTTACTACAAAAAACAAATTAAGTTTCTGGAACGTTTCCCTTTTTATTTAAAGTAACAATTTGCACATTTAAATTACATTAAACAGTGATTTATGTTTATAAGTTTATGGTAGAGTTAATAAACATTTAAGACATTAATACATTTCAAATCATCATTCTAACGTAATTTTTGTTTCCGTAACGTTTTATACAGGATTTATAGTAAAATTCTGCACATTTAAAGCATTAAAGGTAACAAAAAAAAAAAATGCATTTGTTTATGGGTTTGATGTGATAAAGTTAATTATTTACGTTTAATTAAATACATTTCAAACATCATTCTACATAATTTTACAAAAAGACATGCATTTGTGGAACGTTTTATTTGTAAAGTAACAATCTAGACATTTAAATTTGAAAATGCATATATTAATAGGTTTGATGTGGAAAAATTGTTAAACATTTAAGAAATGCATTTCAAATCATCATTGTAATGTAATTTTACTATTAAAAAACAAACAAACAGCGCTTCTGGAATGTTTCTTTTGGATTTATAGTAACAATTTGCACATTTGAATTAAACATTAAAAGAAACAAAAATGTATGTATTTATAGGTTTGATGTGGTAAAGTTAGCCGTTTTAGTCATAAATGCATTTTAAAACATTTTACTGTAATTTTACTACAAAAACGGCAACATTTCTGGAACGTTTCATTTGTATTTAAAGTAATAATCTATATTAAACAATAAAAGAAAATTGGACAATTTTTGTTTATAGATTTGATGTGGTAAAGTTGTTAAGCATTAAGCATGTTGTTAAGCATGTCAAGTCATAAATACATATCAAATTATCATTCTAATGTAATTTTACTACAGACACACACACACACACACACACACACACACACAAATGTGTGTGTGTGTGTGTGTGTGTCTTTACTACAGACACACACACACACACACACACAAATAAACAACAACAAAAAAACAGTTGGAGTTCAGCTAAAACCAAAAAAGAATTGTTTCTGAAAGCCGTCAAATCATAAGAAATGGAGGAGCCGATGACCAGCAAAAAAATGAATCCAAAAATCTTCTTTTGAAGGACTAGTTCACCTAAAACCAAATGGTGTGTCTTTCTTCATTTGTGACACCAGAGCACCTCGTGATCATCTTTCCCTGTTTAAAGCTCATAAACACACACGAGGCTGTTGTTTCGCAGCCGAACAAGGGTTTATGAACTCATTTGTGCAGCAGAAACAGCAAAAGCCCATTTGTCTGGATTCATAATACATGTTGTGGGGTGAAGATCTATATATACCAGCCGCTGGCACCATTCTGCCGTTCTTCTTCACGTTTAATCTCTTGTCCTATCCGCAAATGGCTTCTGACAGCAGTTTATGGCCTTGCAATCTGTTCACAGGCTCCTAGGTAATAAACATGCATTTAATGATGGTTTGGTAACTGAAATGAAAAATCAAATTAATCAAATACACCCACCTTAGAGGAGCCTGTGGTCCTTCATCTTCTTCATTCTTCTTTTTGGTCTTTAACATAGCACTCATTAGTTCTTCAGAGTCATTTTCAGACAAATATTTAATTTAGTCATGAAAACACCTTAATTTTATACAACCAGCATAAAACATTATGAAGCAATGTAAAAAAATACCAAAAAAATGTAGCTTTGAAACAGCATTATAATGTAATTTTACTACAAAAACCAAACATCAATGTTTCTTAGATTTAAAATAACATCATCTGCATACTTAAATTAAACATCAAATTAAACAGTGAAAATGTATATATTTATAGGTTTGATGTGGTAAAGTTCTGAAATATTTTAGTCATAAATACATTACAAAACATTATTGGAACGTAATTTCCTAAAAAAAAAAGCAACGATTCTGGAACGTTTCGTTTGCATTTATAGTAACAATCTGCACATTTCAATTGAACGTCAAATGTACCAACAAAATATATATATATATATATATATATATATATATATATTTGTTTATAGAAATGATGTTGTAAAAATGTTAATAAAACATTGCAAAAGGCTGTATGAACAATATCATAATGTTTCTGCAATGTTATGAAAATAAGTATTATGTTAAAACAACAAACAGCATCACACATTAAAGAAGCTTATGATAAAAAACAGCATTACAGTCTTTTTTACAACATAGTTGTGAAAGCTTGGATCTCAGCTCTTTCACATCAACTGAGCGTGGTCACGTTTATATACAGAAGCATTAAACTCACATTTCTAAGGATGTTTACACACAATCATTGATACTGTATGTATCTAATCAATTGAAACACATATAGTGTCATCTTCACACATGGATTTGAGGCCATCACCAAGTTGTTAATTAAGAGTCCTGATTTCCTCTTCCTCTTAAAACTCTACAGGTGCTGACAGCCAATCAACAACCGCAACAGCTCTTAAGTCCGGATGTGTCAAAAACACTTCACAGCCAATCAAATTATGGCTGCGTGATGACATGAGAGCGGATTGAGTTCAGCTCGTAGCAGAATAAGTGTCATTTTATATTGTGATCATTGTGAGGTGTTTTAGAATGGCTCAATTTCAGGTTCAATTTGTGCAAAATGAATTAGTCTATTAGACTTCAGCTCACCATATGAGCCACACACATGAACAATGCCTCAAATTATCCGACCACACAATAGCAATCTGACAAAGGCCAATAGACTTACATTGAAGGAGGGACTCAAGCAGTATCTAGACACCAGAAGGGGAATTCTTTTCACATAGGGAAGAAAACACCTAGCAACCACATAGTAACACCCTAGCAACAACCCACAACATCTTATCAACTGCCTAGCAATGGCCAAGTAAATCTACAAAGCACTGTAGAAACTGCAAAGAAATGTCTTGTAAGTTCCCATAACACCCTACAAAAACAATTACTTAACAATAGCCCAGAACACCTTAGAAACCACATACAGTAGTAGTACCTTAGCAACCACCTCAACACCTTAGCAACAGCATGGAATATAGCACCCTTACAAACATAACAGAACAGCCTTGCCTATACCCTAGCAACCACTTTTAACACCCTAGCAACTGTATAGCAAATCTCCTGACTACTAAGCACCCTAGTCACAATGTAGCTTTTACATAGCAACATCCTAGAAACCACCCTAGCAACCATGATAACACTGCATAGCAACCTAACAATACAGAAGACCCTAGCAACCACCTATGTATGTAACCACCCATAAAAGCCTAGAAACCTTAGAAACCATCTAGTAACACCCTAGCAAGCACTTTTAACACCAGAACAACTGCATAGCAATGCCCTGACAACTAAGAACATCTTAGCAACACACCAGCCACAACATAACAATTACATAACATCCGAACAACCATTATAACACTTTGCCAACTGCATAACAACACCTAACAATACAGAAAACCTTTGCAACCACCCACAAAATCTAACTGCATAGCTATTCCTTGACAACAAACCACAACACCACCGAGTAATACCTTAGCAACCACTTTTAACACCCTAACCACTGCATAGCAATGTCTTTAAAACTAAACACCCCAGCAAAGTTCTAGCCACAATATAGCAACTATATAGCTTAGCAACTCCCTAGCAACCACAAATAATGCAGAAAACACTAGTAACCACCTATTTAACCACCCATAAAACCACAACTGCATGATTATTCCTTGACAACAAACCACAACACCTTAGAAACCACCTAATAATACCCTAGCAACCACATGTAATACCCTAACAACTGTAACTAAGAACACACTAGCAATTACATTTCATCCTAGCAACCAATTTAACACTGAATAGCAACCACTAAAAAATAAAAACACCTCTAGTGCTGAGCAATGATTAATCCTGATTAATCGCATCCAAAATAAAAGTTTTTGTTGTACATAATATATGTGTGTGTACTGTGTATATTTATTATAAATACACACACAGGCATGTATTGAATATGTTATGTTTATATATTAAATGTTTATATATAATATAAATTATATGAATATAAATACAGGTGCTGGTCATATAATTAGTATATCATCAAAAAGTTGATTTATTTCACTAATTCCATTGAAAATGTGAAACTTGTATAATGTATACATTCATTCCACACAGACTGATATATTCCAAGTGTTTCTTTTAATTTTGATGATTATAACTGACAACTAATGAAAACCCCAAATTCAGTATCTCTTATTAGAATATTACTTAAGACCAATACAAAGAAAGGATTTTTAGAAATCTTGGCCAACTGAAAAGTATGAACATGAA
>JAUZSZ010000139.1:4021285-4032107 GCA_034780575.1 Labeobarbus marequensis
GAGGTCCATACCCAACTGGAAATTAGCTGTGTTATCTCTGGAGTGGTTTGGAAGATCAAGAGGTGAGTTAATTTAAAAAGCTCTGTATCTGACATGCTCACTAGTGATCAATGTTTTGTGTCCTACGGTGAGACATTACTTACATAAAAACTAAACTTTTTTCTTTTTTACTTTTACTTTTTAATTCTTAAAAATTATTGCTGCCATGTGGCAATTTACATGCCAAGTATAAGCTAGCTGTTTTTAGTTAACGAAGAAATTAGCTTAACTGAACAAAACGTCATATGGTGCGACACTGTATCATATGGTGTGACCGTTTTTTTCCAAGTCTCACCATATGATACATTTGTCACACAATATTGCATACACCCCCTTTTTAATGACTGATAAATAAATATTCAAAACAAGGATTTAATGGTGAACATTAAATTACCCATACAATTAATGTATTCCTTTTCAATTTTATACTTAATTTAACCATGTTTGCCATGCTTTACATATTAAAAGATGCCTTTTTTTGTCTGTGTCAGGCAGAAATGTCAAGCAAAGAGAGGACACAAAAATACAGGGAAAGACTCAATGCTGACCATGCAAGGAGAGAGGAGGTCCTGAGGGAAAGGAGGAAAAAAAGTAGAGATCATGCCAGTTCACACAGAACACACACCTACTATAGGGAAGGATGAAAGTCTGGGCCACAACCTGCATACCGTAACTTCAACACAGGATACTATTATCAAGATGGTGAAGCTGAAATGAACAGTTAAAAAAATCTTAATCATTTTTAATATTTATTAACAGGTATAAAGAGAAGAAACAAAGAGGACAACTCAAGGCATTCAGTGTGCACTCCCTTCCTCCTTCAAGACAAGAAAAAATGAAAGATGTGGAGAGAAGCACAAAAGAAATACAGAAAAAAAAGAGGCGAATGTGAACCTGACCCCTCCAACTCTTGAAGCATCACTGAATGAAGATAATGCTGTGGCACCAACAAACAAGAGCATAAGTTTAATACGGTCTGAAATGTTTTCATCTTTTGGAAATTCAAGAGTCAGTGCAACACAGCTCAATATTTTTTCTGCCTAATATTTGAAGCTAGAAAAAATAAATAAATAAATAAATAAACTTTCAGGCTTACGTCAACCACCCTTATACAGCTCTTTGTCATCATGATAAGATCCAAAACATGGTATCATCTTGGTAATTATCAAAAAACATGGTATAAACATCATAAGAAAGTCCAAAACATGGTATATCACCATGGTAAATGTCAAAAAACATGGTATTAACATCTTGATATAGCTCTATGGTGTCACTGTTGTAAATGACATGAACAAGGCATATCCATGATCAAAAAATTGTATTAACATGGTAAATATTATAAAACATGTTATTACCATGGTAAATGTCAAAAACAGGGCATTTGATAAGGTCCAATAACAGACCAATGTCAAAGTCCAAACACTATATTAACATTATATTAATATAGGCTACTAAAAACTTTTAGGCAAAATATTCCCAGCTAATGTCTATTTTTGCTGCATCAGCAAATATATTTCCAAACGAAGCAACAACAGAAACTGAGGTACAACTCCGAAAAACTACAGTATTGGCATTCCTCAATGAATTCAATGGCTCTTTGTAAAGAGTTAATGAATTAATCAGTGTGTTTGAATTAGAATGAATGATTTGTTTCACTGTTACTTTTATGAACGATTCAGTGATTTGAAACGAACTGGATGAATGACCAATAAAGATGATAATTTGTCGCCAGCAACTGATTATAGTGAAATTACACCTCAAATTAAACCTCAAACATCACATAAAATCGATTCATGCAACATTTCGTTTGACTTTGTGTGTTTGAAGAAAAATTAATTTTCAAACATGCTTTCACTGATTCTTTGCTGAAATAACAAGAATCTAAATTTGACTTTTTTTCTTGAGGACCAGAAACCAACATTCTAATCTGAAGAACCTAATGGAAACATGAAGTACTTTAAGAACCTTCATAAAAGGTTGCCATGACCTTAAATGCCCATAAAAATGAACCGTATACTTTATTTTTTCGAGTACAGGCTTTTCATTGAACATTTTCGGCCTCCTCTGAGATGGGGGGAAAAAAACAGCATGAGGAGGTAACTTCATTCCAGAAGCGAGATCAGACTGTGTGAGTTGAGTTCAGACAGGCCAGGAACATCAAAGCGTTTGCTGTCCTGAACACCGGCCATCGCCATCCGAATGACTCACCGCACGGCATGTTTGACATCCCTGCCTCCGACCGAGAGATTTTTCTGTTCTGAGTATTACAAGTCAAGCTGATGTGGAACCGGGAAAGCAGAACCTGCAGGGATTTGGAGCTGGAGAACTGCCAATTATTATTCTGAAAGCACATATCCGAGTAATCCATAGTTAAATATGTAACGCCGCCTGACATTTACCAAGAGAGCTACTCAGAAATTATGAATTCTCAGTTGGATTTTTGGGGCATATGAGGGGAAACGGATCTGGCTGAAAATAAGTGTGTGCTCGTGCTCCTCTGCATTCATTTATGCGCGGCTACAAATCTCCAAACGAACATAGGCAAAATGAATCATGCCGAACTCGCGCAATCGGAAGCAATAAGCGTCAAACTCTTTACAGTGGCGCCAGACGGATGTTTATTATTACTCTGAACGATACTGTCGACACTCAAAACAAAATATACATATATTTGGAAGAGTTATGTAACAAAAAGGAGGTTTAAAGTGGCAGCGGCAAATAAATTCAACACATTAACGGAACAAAAACTAGCCATTTACTTGTGGGTATAAATACTGCTAGTTGATCCCTGGTTAGAAATAGCAGTTGAAGTTTAATAAAGATGTTGTGCGGGTTGCTAAGAAAAAGCAAAGCGGATCGATGGCGTTCTCAAGAGGCTACACGCTAAAGCGAGATATAACGCTCAACGGCACACACCGTATCAACATCAACCGATCAATACCAATTACTGCCTCTTTTTGCCACGGCAAAGAAACCCCAGAATGAAGTCTTTAGAAAACATTCATTCACTGACAAAGTTATCTGCTATTTTTAAAGAGGTAAGGCTGACAGAAATTGTGTTTACGTTAACTGAAACGGCAGCAAATAAATAAAAATATAGAAAATAATAATTTGTACTTCAAAAGAATACGGTTATACCACAGTACATGTCGAAAAGACACTTTATGTGCTAGTGTACCATTTAAAAAAGGCATAACTATAAAAACAGCCTACCGTTTTACTGTGGTACATGTGCAAAAGAGACACTGTTTTTGTTAGTGTACCATTTAAAAATGGTACAACCATGGTTTTTGGCAATATACCATTGTGAATACACAACTTACAGTAACATGGTAAATTTCAAAGTACTGTAGTTTCACTGTATAACAGCATTTCTTTGTAAGGAATGGTTCAGCGATATCATCAGATGGTAATACTATGGTAAATTCATCTATACCAAGATACTAATTACTACCATATTCAAATGCCATGGTTTTACCATAATACATGCAACAGGGGGGAAAAAATCTTTAAAATATTACAATTTTGAATAAAATACTAAACAATTGTTAATAAATTTAAAAACTAATATATACTATCCAAAGAAATTTTTTTTTTACTTTTTATCATTAATTTGTGGAAATGCGTGTACCATCATTTATAATATATATACAATATTATACAGTTTGATAAAAAGTTACTATAGAGAGAAAGAGAAAATGTATTAAATTAAATTATGATTAAATTAAGATTTAAATGATAAAATAATTCATATATATGAAAAACTATATATATATTTTTTTTTCTCTCTCTCTCTCTTTTCTCCAGTGGTTTTATATATGTCGTACAATAAAAAAAGGTTCTCATCACAAAAAAGACATTTTTTTCAAACCTGCCATTCAAAACACAAGAGTGAAAACCGATAAAAGAGTATCAGCTAACCTCAGATCAGTTACCGCTCACACACACACACACACACTGTTGAAGCTGAATGGAGCCATTTCTATTTAGATATGATAAGATCCCTAGGAAGTGCTGGAGAAAGTAGGTCGCTCAATCATTGGCGGCTGAATTGGAGTCGGAGCGTGTCTCTTATCATGAGCGGTAATCTCGTCAGGAAGCTGCTATACTCACAGTGTAATCCACGCATTATGCTTTCAGGATTAGATTATATTGTGGTAAAGCACAAGGGAACTGTAAACCTAAAGAGACTCCAGTCACATCTGAGATTCACAGGTGTTTCTTCAACTGACAACTCTCTAAAAACACTTTTCATACTTGCAGTAATTTACTTTGTCTACTAATACTGGATAAACAAGCATCGGTTTCAAAGATTTCACCTTTTTCTGAAATAATAAAATGTAATTTCCACAGAATGATATTTTTTGTTTGATGGGATTCTGTTATGGAAGTGACACTGAATATTTGCTAATTTCATCACAGGTTGATTTTTATCTGAAATCCACACAATTAAATTATATTGTCATACTTTTTGCATAATTTGGCCAAATTACAGTTTGACTGGTAATAACACTCCAAAATATTTAACTTGGAAGTGATATTCATCTTGATTTAACTTTGTTTTCTTCACACATCACACATCAAATATGTAATATTAATTTCACTTATCTCCTTGATAAGTAGAAGCACAGACTTTTTGGGAAAACTATATTAGTGGCCAAAATTGTTGTATGTTGTGGAAATGACATTTACATTTAAATGCATAAACATTTAAACATCTGATTTAAAATTTTGCAAAATGTTCACACAGTACATATCCGTTTATGATTAGTTTATGACTATTAAACTTTTAGAGAGAGAAAAAGCTTTATTAGTAGCCAAAATGGTTGTATGATGTAGAAATAACAACAAAACTAAAAGGCATTATTTGTGTAGCCTAAACATTTAAATGTTAAATTTTTAAATTAGCAAAATTATTTTCACACACAATACATATGTTAAACTTTAAACATATTAAACTCTTTGGGGAGTAAAAAAACTTTAGAAAAACAACAAAAAAACAAATAGGTAAAATGGTTATAATATATTGTGGTAATATATTAAATAATATTGTGGTAATGACGTCAAAACCTAGGAATGGCTGTAAATTGCGCAAACATTTAAATGTTTGTATACAATTTTTATACAATACAACTATTAAGAGTTTTTAATTATTAAACTTTTGAAACTTTTAGTAGCCAAAATTGTTGTATGTTGTGGAAATGTCAAAACTAAGTGTGAAATAGTGTGACAATATCATTTAACAGCATGTATTTCAGATAAGAGTTAACCTGTGATTGGCCTTAGCAAGACAAAGGAGTCAGCTGTTTTTTTTTTTTTTTTGTTTTTTATTATTATTGTTGTGGAAATGTCAAAACTTATGAACTATTATAATTTGCGTAAACATTTACATTTTCCATTTTAATTAAAAAATAAAACACCAAATTTCCACACATGGTTTCTAATATTTCATAGTTCTAAATATTTTTGATGTATTTTCCATTGTTTAACGTTGAAAAGACATTGAATAGTTTTGAGCATCATTACTGATCAAGCTCTAATTTTGTGAAGTAATGCAAATAGTTACAATAACATTCAATTGCGTGTATTTCAGATTAAAACGTGATGAAATTAGCCTTAGCTAAAAGAGTCGGCTGTTTTTAAAATCACACGTTATTGTTGTGGAAAGGATTTCAAAACTTAGGAACTTTTCGTAATTTGTGTCAGCATATAAATTTTCATTTAAAATTCGCAAAATTTTCACAATATATTGAAATGGTTTAGGATTATTTCACATTTTTTATTTTTTACTAATAAAAGAATGAATGACGTAATGTAAATAGTGAAAAAATACCATTTATTTGCATGAGTTTCAGATAAAAAAGTAAATAAACAAATAAATAAATAGCCTCAAATAAAAGTTTAAATCATTTCCGCAACAAAAACTCTACACATGGCAAATATCAATTATGACAGTTAAAAGTTTCCAAGCCAGTTTCAATGTGACTTTCAGCTAACAAATAAAACCTGAAATCTGTTAGTTTGAATAAAAATCAATCTCGGAGACATTAAAAGTGGCGGTAGTTGACAAAACATCCATACATCGAGCTCTACTCCCAAAAAACGTCTTTGTGCGAGAATCAAAACATTTTGTAAACGAAGCACTTCACAAAAAATGTTCTCTGAAAGCACGACTCGTGGGGCTTTTGTGCGATGTTTGTTTACCTGTGCTATTTTACGTGTCTTTGATGCGGCAACCATTTGTCATTTTCTTCCTGCTCGCGCTTGTTTGATGGACAAATAAATTCATAAGTGAGGGCTTTCTGTGCGCGGGGATCAATACATCAATCTGAGCTTTTACTGAGAGCGCCGTTCAGCCCCAGCTTGTTTTTATACCTCTAGATGAGCACCGGTGAACGCGACGGGAGAACCAATCATCAATCAATGCATCTCACAACCAGCCACTACAACAAAACACTGAGAGATGAGCAGCAACGAGCCACCGGACACATCTGGACAGAATATTACAACTGCAAAAGAATAGTGTACACACAAAAAAATTTAATATAAATATAATCATAAATAAATATGTATAAATAAATAAATGCATGAATGAAATAAATAACATGCTTTGTTTTTGCATTTAGGGTTAAATAAACACACTTAATGTTGTCTTTTTTTTTACCTCTGACAGCTTTTTAAATCAATATGTCATGCTTATCAAATGTAACTAATAGCTTTTAATGCAGTCAAGCAGCACAGCATTGATTAAAGCAAACCCTGAGATGATGGTACACTTCTTTTACCTTTTTTAATGGGTGTTATTTATTTGCCACAAAGCAACAGAGACTGCCTAAAATCCACCAAAAATAATTTAAAATATATTAATAAAAATGATAAAAATAATTTTAAAAATACATTTATTAGTAGTAATTATCAAAAAGCATTTTAAACTATATAAACCATTGAAAACTATCAGTTTAAAAAAAAAAAAAAAAAAAAAACAGTCATTCCTAAAGTGGACTAATATCCACTTAAAAGAATTAAAAAAAAAATACTTAGTATTAATGATCCAAATAAAATATTTTAAACTAAATAAACCATTTTAAGCTATCATTTTTATATTAAAAAAATCTAATTAATCATTACTTAACTACATAGAAAATATAATAATGGAAAAATTGCTAAAAATCAAAAAATAAATCCAACAATTGCATAATAAATGTACTTATTATAAACAAAAGTTATATACATTTATCCATATTATACATACATAAACATATTTTCCTTACTGAATGAAGTCTTATTTTTAGTAGTAGTAGTAGTAGTATTAATACATTATGTTGACTGCAGAATCCACAATAATATTAATTAAAACGATACATAATATAACTACAAGATAATATAGAAATAAAGAAAGAAAGAATAGAATAAAGAAATAGAATAAAGAAATTGAGAAATAAAACAAGTAATAAAGAAACGGAACAAAATAGTAATAATTATTAATAGTTTTAATAATAATAACAGATTTTGGAATGCAAAATAAATATAAATAAATGTAAGCACATTACAAATCAATTTTAATTTTGTAATATATAAAAGTATGTGAGCCTACATTAGATTGTAGCAATCTTACTAAGTAGCACAATTTAGCTTTGCAACCTACAGTACGTCACGCTGTACTAGAAAACGGCTTTATTACTGTAATTTTGCTGTAATCGACAGATTTAAACGGCATGTTGCTTTTACAGTGTAAATCTGTTTTATAGTATGTTTTTAACTCTTAAAAGTCAAACTAATGCAGAAAACTGGGATTGTGGTGGACATTGTCACTAACTCTGGATCCAGCGAAGCCTCTGGAAGCTCAAGCAGAAGAACACTCATCTTCTGCTGAGGCTGGGTTGCACTAATGATGAGCGCCGCTGGATCTGTCACGCTCTCGCTGGGAAAAAAAATGCCTGGAGGGGTTTACGGGTCAGCAGACTTCATCCAGACCACACCACACTGACAACCTGCTCTCACAACCACCACGAACAAAACATATCCCACAATGCTCCACTCTTCTCCAAGACACAATACAGAGCTCAGGAAAATGGCACGCACATATAGTGTTTCAATTATTTATAGAAATATACATTTTGATAAATAGTTTAAATAACTAGTATCACTAAAGACACAAAATGAATGTGTAACGTAACTGCTAAATAACATAAAAATGAAAAATAATCAAACAAAATTAAGACACTGAATAAACATCACATTATAGGCTACACATTAGATTTTCTGTGCAAATTCACGTTTGAAGCAAATATTTCATTAAAATATACTGAGAAAAAAAATCCAAAGATTTGTTTCAAATTAAAATATTATAAATGCAAGAATATAAATTAAAATAGTATTAAAACATTATTGAATAATACAATATTATAAATATTATGATTTTTTTTCCTGTTTGAAGCAAATATTTCATTAAAATATACTGAGAAAAAGAATCCAAAGATTTGTTTCAAATTAAAATATTGTTATAAATGCAAGAGTATAAATTGAAATAATATTAATATATTATTTAGGAATACAATGCTATATTTGTTTCTTGCTTGAAGCAAATATTTTATAAAAATATATATTGAGTAAAGAATTAAAGATGTATGAGAGTATAAATATAAATAATGTTAAGGTTTGTTTTTCCTGTTTGAAGTGATTATTTAAAAATATACTAAGGAAAAGAATCCAAAGATTGGTTTCAAATTAAAATTTTATTATAAATGCAAGAGTATAAATTAAAGTAATACCATTGTTTATAATATTATTTTTTTAATAATACCTTAATATTATGATTTTTTTTTCCTGCTTGAAGCAAATATTTAATAAAAATATACTAAGGAAAACATCCCAAAGATTACTTTCTAATTGAAATTAAATAAAAGAGTATTAAAATAAAATATTATTTAAAAATACAATATCATAAATAATATTAAGATTCTTTTTCCTGTTAAAAACAATTATAAGTTTGTGAATGAAAATGATTAAAAATATTTAAAAATACAATATAATAAATACAAAGATTTCTGTTTTTACATATATTTTTTAACTTCATTAGAAAACAGCTTTTTAGGTTTTAAACCAGTTCATTATAAAAAAATATATATATTATTTTTTTAAATCCAATAAATTGTCTGTGGATGTCTTGATATTTTACTGGAAAACTAGCACAAAATAAAAATTGAGAAAATGCACTGGTGAACTAAATCACGTGCTAGAACGACAAATACAGTTCAATTAAAGCAAACAGATTGATCGAATTCACCCCGGGCCGGGCCGTTGGTTTGTAAACGTCCCGTCTGAGGAACGACATATTGAAAACAAATGTGACGGGGGAGAAATATGGAAACATCAGGCTCGGCGAACCTCTCTCTCACACGAGCCTCAAAGCAACAGGAGAGATTTCACACAACATCGACTCCATAAATACAGATTCATCTGGAGAGATTCTCAAAACTGAGCTAACATTACCAGGTGCATTCGCCGACCCCTCCGAGACGGATAAAGCCAACGTTTACAACGATAACCTTAAGAAAGCGTGGCTGATTCTGCTTCAGAACTGAAGAAACAGCCTGATAAACGAAGAGAAACTGAGCAGAAGCATCTTTAAATGATTGAGACGCAGCGTCCAGTGTTTGACTGACAGCTCTGCTCCTCTCCGCCGTTTACTATTGATCAGTTGAGAAAATAATCAAGTCCTCAAACCACAAGAAAACCCCCGATCGTTATTTGTTTTGGCCCTTTTTAACTTTGAAAAAGAAGAAAAACAACATTCTAATCATCTCCAACCTGTCAGTACTGTTATGTAATCTGCATAATACTTATATCATATACTGTAGGAAAACAGTGAGAGAAACTTAATTAATCTCTAATAAAGTGACTAAAAAATACAAATCCGAGCACATTGAGATGTGATGCTCCGATAATTCCTCTGATAATTTAGCTTGACTTCTCTACACTGTGAAAAATGATTATTTTTATCTACGTCATTAATAAAACAAAGACAAGTGGAGAACATTTTACAAGAAGATGCTTCAGTTTTTCTACTTGAAAATTTCATGTTTAATTTAATATTTTTTTACTCACTGTTCCTTTGTGAAATTTACTAGCAATTTTTGGGTGGAAATTGTTATTACATCAGTGTACAGCTACATTAAGTGGCAAAAAGTGGTTTGTTGCTAATAAAATGTACAAATTTAATATTATATTAATATGATACATAATTATTAATAATTTAAAATTTAATTTTAATTTAAATAATTCATGTTTAATTTTCAATTAAATATAATGTAAATGTATAATAACTTTTTAAAATGAGAAATAAATGTAACATTTTATTAACAATAGAATAAGAAACACACAAACCCCAAAGTATGAGTAATTTCCTTAAACATCACTAATTATTAATAGCCTGCTTGCCTTTCTCACAGAGAAAAACTTTTCCATGTGCCTTGCTCTCCATTAGTTCCTAGTGAACCCAAAAAAACAGACAATAGTATAAAAAAACAGCTAAAACAAAATAAAAAGTAAATATAAAATATTATTTCAGTTTTTCTACTTAAACTCAAATTTTATTGAATGTTTTACTTGCTGCTTCATTGTAATTGTTTCTAAAAATTTACTAGCAATTTCTGAATAAAAATCGTTTCGACTCACGTTTCTAGTGACTTCACTGTCTGGAAAGACTCGCGGGGACGGCTTATGTGTGTATATAAACAAAGAATGGTGTAACAACACGGCGGTATTCTCAAAACACTGTTCA
>JAUZSZ010000139.1:4319985-4330496 GCA_034780575.1 Labeobarbus marequensis
GCATTTAAAAATATAGTTATAATACATATATATTTGTTTATTGCGCAATGTATGTTCAACGTATATTTTTAACTATTACATTTAAATTAATAAATATTTTATTTATATAACATACTATATTTAAATAATAATTATATTAAATATAGATAATAAATACAAACAAATGCTTATTTGTTCAATACGTTAAAAACAATAAAATGAGGAACAGACTTTTAAATAATTTTTGCAATTTCATATTATATATTTTATATAATTATAGTTTATCTGTGTGAGTGTACACACATATAAATATTTTTTAAACATTTTAAACAAATAATTTCATTAAATATAGATAAAATAAACAAAGATCTACTTATAAATCGTTCAATACATGAAAAACACAGAAATAATGAACAAAGTGAGCTTTGCTTGTGCATTAAACGAAAGCAGAAAAAACGAGGATTTGGCAGCCACTCGGCTCATGCATTCCTGCGGAAGACACGCGACGGTGTCAAAGAGGAGGGAAGAGTGTAAAACACACGGGTGTGAAGACGTAGGAATGAAAGAGAGCGTTTTATTATCCCGAGGGACGATCGCTTTGCTGACCTGACATGTATTTTGTGGTGAGGTACAGCATGTCTGGAGCGATTCTTCAAAGACCGCCACATAAAGGTCAAACGCTCGCATATTTAAAGAAATTCCTCCTTTGAAATAATGTTTTTATTGTAATACAGTACGAGAAGAGTCAACACTCATTTCAGCTTATCATGACAGGATCATAATATACTTTAAAATCTGGGCAGTTCAGAATTACATTGAAAATACCACAAAAGATGGCATGTAATACAGTGTTCTTTCTGTATTTCCTGTTGAAAAAGGAAGTTTGGATCTTGTTTGAACTATGCTACTTGCTATCACTATTCAGAAGCAAAAGCTTCAAACAGTTCTAAAAATCTAATTTTAAATGTGTGCTCAATATATTTTAGTATGTTATACCTTAAAAGTTCTTAAAACATTTTTTAAAAGATGATTTTAAAATGTGTATTTATGCTAATTGTCTTGTAGAAGTATGCTAAAATACAGATGTTAGCCTCAAAGCTAACAGACATGGACTATAAACTTCAAAAAACCTCTAAAAAGTTATAAACAGATAAAAAAATGTGTATATAAACTAAATATCTTTTTGGAAGATGCTAGCATAGCCATTCACCTCAAAGCTAATATTGACTGAAAACTCTAAAAAGCACCTGGCAACGTTCAAATTTCTAGCATTAGCAATAGTAACAGTGATGGTTGACGTCTTAGTTGTAACGCTAGTGATTAGCATTAGCCCACTCACCGGATCCTCTGACGGGACACATCTCTGGGATGTGTCCGAGTGCCCAGCAGCGCCCCGTGTCGCAGCAGCACTGCATCTTGGTGTACTGACCAGACAGTTCACTCGCACAGCGGCCATTTGCTAAAGATGAGAAACACGTACCGACCCGATGATCTGTGAGACAGAACGAGAGAGATATCAGAAATGCTACTGTTTTTGCATAGTATGCATACTGTAAACAATATGTGAATATCGTCAAAATGAGCAGTATGAAACGACAGTATACTGTATCCCACAATGCAATGCACTCAACTTGGCCTTTCGTTTTAAGTGAGAGACAATAGAAGCGTCCCAAATTGCGTACTTATGCACTATTCTATGACGTTTTGTAGCATAAATAGTGCGAGTAGTGTGTTCACACTGAAAACTACAAAAAAAGAATAAATGCACTTTAAATACATGGATGATTCACTTAAATGACCAAAAAAACAAAGTAAGGAATTTTTCACACTTAATGCACTCAACTGTCGCAGCTTTAATTACATTGTGAAGGGGGAGGAGCTATCAGACTCTGATTATTAATGACAAAATAACCTTATAAAATTCATACTCTACTTGATTGAGTACATAGTGTATAGTGCATCATTTGGGACACAGTTATTGACCTGGAAATAACATTAAAATTATTTTAACTCCCCTTTTTGACTCGAATTGCCAAAAGTGATGACATTTATACCAATTTATTAACTCTGAATACCACAAATGCTTTTCTCGCACGTAGTTGCACTTCGCAGGAAGTCAGGTCAATGTGTGCCCTTTTACACGGTCCCCTAGTAGGAAGTTAATTTATGGAGTGGGAGCCTGAGAAAGCCACTGGAGGACCGAAAGCACACAGGCTTGAGATGGGACGTTTCGCTCAGTCAAGGTCAACGAGGGGGGCCGGTTGTGATAAGGTGCGTACACTGCGACGTTAGCGTGAGCGAACCTTGCAAAAGGGGGGTGAGAGTCGATTAACTCGGCTAATGAGCCAGCACTCTGCCATAAATCAAGTCCATGTGGAGTAATCTCAGCCAATTACGTCAGACATAAGAAACCCTTCGTCTGGAGGTTGCAGGCGCACACTTCTGAACTGCAGCCTCCTGGGATCGACCCGGCCTGAGGGGGGCAGGGTGGGTTTCACAAGCGTGGTGATGGGAAACTGGCTTCAATTGGAACCAGACCTTCTCTCGAGCCCCAAAGAGATATTTTTTTGTGTTCGCATTGGGGCCCCGCAGAGCATTAACGCTGATTAGCGTCAGGCTAAATGACTCCCCATGGCCTGGTTTTGAACGATACAAAGCACCAACGCAAAGATACCACAAGATTTTGCACCGCCTTTGGTTTCTGGTCTAAAACAATGTCTAAATAGCTTGTTGTTGGTTACTAATAGCATGGTTCGCCTTTGGAATAACATGCACTCATGAATTGCGCACAATTACGAAAGTCAATTTTGATTTCAAGTCAACTTTCGAACATTCTCCCATGACATCATGCTCCCAAAACCATTTTGGTTTCCTAGAGTCTTTTTTTGTATGTCAACATGTAGAAAAACACAAGTGCTGCCCGCATTCTCCACTACGACGGGATCCATTTGTACAGTGAACGTTTGCCGTAAATCCACATGGGTTTCTGGGAACACGTCAACACGTCATCCAGGGCCGATATCTCACATTACTTTATTTGCACCCGGGGACCCGACAGATCACGGGGTTACGAGACACATATGGGGTGGCGTGTATAAAAAGAGAAGGGAGTGTGAGAGAAATGGACAGTGAAGAGAAAAGACAGAGGCGACGCCAGAGTCAACAGTGCCTCTGCCTCACTGTACTGGAATGTTAGCAGGAGGAAATAGCATCCATGTGACTCTGTTTTCACCGTTGTCCTCTGGCGACTGATCCCCCGAGACCGGATGAGACTGCACGAGACCTGTTCGCCAAAAGAATCCAACAAACTCTCTCTGTAACCAAACTGAAGTCTCAAACTAAAAAAAAGACTAGTCGGTTTAGATTGCGTTTTTAAAGGCAGTGTGTAACAGCATCACATTTAAATACATTTAAATTTACCTGTGCATTTCACCTTTGTGACGTCAACAGAAAAAAAAAAACGTTAATTGTTGCATTCATGAAATCACCAAACAAATTTCCAGATATTTGTAAAACCAAACCAATTTCTCCATATGTTTCCCAAAATGTTTTGATGAAAGATTACAAAAACAAACATTTTTTTCTTATTGAATGCAACAATAATTATAAGATGAGCATGAATATGACATCTTTTACCTGAACGATTTTCATTTGTACAAAGTTTGATGTGTATGTAAATTTTTATGCATTCATTAAATCAACCAAATAAATTTCCAGGTAAATTATTTGCGAAACCACAATTGGTTTTACAAACATTTTTCATAATGTCAATTTATGAAGAAATTGGTTCTCCATGTTTCCCTAAAAGTTTAATGAAAGATTACAAAAACAAACATTTTTTTCTTATTGATATCAACTATAATTGTAAGATAAGCATGAATATGGCATCTTTAACCTGAACGATTTTCATTTAATCAACCAAATAAATTTCCAAATCAATTATTTGCGAAACCACAAGTGGTTTTACAAACATTTTTCGTAATGCCAATTTATGCAGAAATGTGTTCTCCATGTGTTTCCCAGAGTTGTTTTGATGAAAGATTATGAAAACATTTTTTTTTCTGATTGAAAACAACAATCACAATAAGATGATCACAATAAGATTTTTTTCTTACAAATAAACATGTAGAAATTATTTCTGCTTATGTTTCACAGAATGTTTTGATGAAAGATTATGACAAAAAACTTTCTTTTTTTTTTTTTTTTGGTAAAACAACAATCATTGTAAGTTGAGCACGAGTATGACCTCTTTTATCCAAGGGATGTCAGACTACACAGTTTTTTAATCAATTTCATAACGCAAGCATGACCCCCAGCAAAATTGGATTTTTTCATGTCGGTGTTGTTCTGAAATGCACTGAACCACACAACACCTGGCTGAGATTTCAAGACAGCTGCTTCACAAACACAAAGTTTCTAAAAGGGTTTTACAGCCCAATAACATAAGAGAACATTCATAAGTTCTTATAATTCAATTCTTAAGATGAAATTCTTATAAACTCCTTTAAATCCTTAGCATTAAAGGTTTGTTTCATAACGCAATCTTTAAGATTTATAATTTAAGTTTTATAATTAATTTTAAGTTCTATTAATTCAATTCTTATGATGAAATTCTTATAAACACTTTTTAAAATTCTTATGATGAACCTAACAGTTCTTCAAAGTTCTTATGAGAAGAACCTTTGGCTATCTTTCGGTAAAATGGACTGACAATGTTTTCTGAAAAAGAAAAACAAACAAAAAATATTAGCACAAACATTAACATACCAAAAAATGGACTGACTATTTTATGTAGGCTAGCAACAGAAATATATATATCAAGATGCTAAAAAAACCTGAGCATAAAAGTAAATCCTGACACGGAAAATGTTAAGTTCTCAAAACAAGGAACCAATTCAAATCTTAAAAAAGATTCTAAGTTCTTGTGAATTCATTAAAAAATAACCTTTTTAAGTTCATATGATGCTACAGAAGAACTTTTAGCCATATTTTGCTAAAATGGTCTGAATATTAATATATATTATTATTTTTGCTAACAACAGAAATGATTTTTTTTGCAAAATGTTAACAAATCATGAACGTTGAACGAGTAACTACTGACACTGGGAAATGTTAATTCTCAAAACAAGAAACCAATTCAAAACTTTAAAATGTTCCAAGTTTTTAGGAAGTCATAGAAGAACTTTTTTAAGTTTATATGATGCTACAGAAGAACTTTTTTGCTTAAATGAACAGACTATTTTAAGTTAGCTAATAATAGAATTTCAAAAAAATTTAGCAAGATGTTAACAGAAACACGAACACACAACAAGCAGATCCTGACAATGAAAAATGTTAAGATCTCAAAATGAGAAACTAATTTGGAAACGTAAACATTTCTGCGCCATTAGCAGCACCAGAACAAGATTTTTTACATCAAAATTCAGTTCTGTTTGGTGCCACTAGTGGTGCAGAAATTACACATTTGACCTTAAAAAATATGTCGCTTACTCATCCAGGTTTATTTACATTTTTAAAACAACAGTTCTGTCCTGTTTGCAGATGAAGATACAGGCCTGTATACACACAAGCACTCTTGCCCGAGCTTGAAGCGGTTGACCACACTCAAGTTCATCCCATGAGTCATACAAGCAATATGACGCACGGCTCGGATACGACCCAGGACTGTAAGGTCACGGGAACATGCGTGGGCGTGCATGTGTGTTTGTGTGTGTGGATGAAAGAGTCTCACCGACACATCTGGAGCCATCTGCGCTGGTCACGTATCCCCGCGGACAGGTGCACACATAGCTTCCGGCGGTGTTGGTACATTCCCCGCCATCACACACTCCAGAAATGGTTGCGCATTCGTCGATATCTAAAATACAAAACAATGATTCATTTCCAAGAGTTGTAAAACATTTCAAGATGCTGATGTAACAGAAATTGTAGTAGAAACTAAACAGTATGAACTCAAACATATTTTTTTTAGGAGAAACATCTAAGCAGCAACTCTCATTGGATTCTACAATGCGAGCAACAATTGAGAAAACAAAGAGATGCATCTTGGCTTCATCCGCTTCCTCATGGTAACATATGGGCGCAAACTCAAAGCGAAACTTGACAGATGGTAAAGAGATTTCTTGGTTTTTATTGCGTGTCGTTCTTATATTTATACACACGTGCAATTTAGTAAAATTATATGCGGATGCTGTGTGTCGGGTTTGTCGCATGAGATTGAGGCGGGATGTGGGAAGAGCATGACGAGTGATTACGTGTTTGATGTGTGTGTGGAAAGCGGGAGTCTTGGTGTCCCACAGCAGCTGAAAACGGCCCTGCTGAAGTCATAAAAACCTCGGCAAAACAAACCCGCTCGTCAGCGGAGCCCCAAAAGTGGGACTAGACTTTACTCAGGGCGGAATGACAAATGACTGCTGGTGTGTGTGTTTGCATCCTCATATGTTAGGAGGAAAACACTTCTTTGGGTTTTTGCATTGCAGATGCAGTTGTTTCTCTGATCAAATGGTTATGTTTAGTCAAGCTCTGTATTTAAATAAAGACAAACAGGAAAAATGATGAAGGGTTGGGTAAAAAGAAAAAACATTAAAAATGCAATGTTTATGAAACTGTACCCTATTATTTGGGCTTCTTGACTAGCAAAAAGTAACGGACTAAAAATGGTTAAAAAAAATAATGGTTCTAAATAATGAGAACATTCCAAATTCTTATATTGCAGTATAACAAAAGGGTAAAAAGGTTTTTACAAAGTTCTTACAAGTAGTGGGTTACAAAGTTCTCACAATGATACAGAAGAAACTATAAGTTATTATAACTTAAGGTCATTGCACACTGAGTCCGAAATTTTCACGTGTTTTTCCGTATTCCTCATCCTTTCCTATCCAAATGCATGCAAAAATGCAGAAAATCGAACCTGATCCAAAATTTTTTTTACAACGGACGTCATGAAAACGGAAGTTTCAGAGGCAGTGTGTAAATGTGATTGACACTACATGAGGTCGTATTTATTTTTTAATGTGCGAAATTTCGTATACGTAGTAAGAATTTTGATAGGAAAGGATGACGAATACGAAAAAATACGAAAAAAAATTAAAAACGCATATGCATAGTGTGCAAGGACCTTAAGTTCTTATAATATCTCAGAAGAACCTTTTAAAGTTCTTGTAACACCATTAAAGTACTTCCATTACTATTTCATAAAGTCTCATTATGTCATTGAAGAACCTTTTTAATTTCTTACAAAGAAATTATAAAAAGGTTTTCATGACTGAAGAACTTAAATAGGTTCTTCTTTCACAGATTCTGATACTACGTTTAAGAACTTATGATATCATACATTTCTTTTTAGAAGGTCTTCTAATTCCTTTAAAAATTTTAAGTTCTTCTTAAGGTTTTTCTATGACATGGCAAGAACTTAGAAGAACTTTTATAACGTCATAATGCATAGGAGAACCTTTTATGATGTTATAAGAACCTTACGTTCCTATAATGAACTGGTTTTTATGATATCACAAAAAGGTTCTTCTATGACTTGAGAACTTTGAAACATTTTTTTACAGCATCATAAGAACTTAGAAAGGTACCTCTATGACATTGCAGGAAGTTGCAAGAAGTTTTCTTAATGTTAAAAACAATGTTAAAAATTTCCAAAGAAGCATGTCTTATCATCTCAGGAACTCATGACAAATCAAGAACCCTAAATCACTAAATATAAGAAGCTCTGCTAAACCCAAAATCCTGCAGGAACCTTTAAATGTGCATTTTCATGCAAACTATTTTCAGCTTTCTAGAGCAACTTTCTCTGAAATGAGCTCCTGGCTTCTGTAAGTCTCCTGACCACCTCTTGAGAGTCAGAAAGTGCCCCGTAAGCAGTGCGAGGTACGCCTCATGCTGTACCTCCTCGCCCGGGGCAAGACTTTTTCCACCACACCATTGTCTTGTAATTAAGCGCCCCTCCTCGCCCCACAGAACTACCACCAGGGGTTTTTTCCACCTTCCACGTGGCTTCAAAGAAAAAAGAGCAGCACTTTTCCAGCGAACTCCAGCCATTCAGACTCATAGTTCAGGGTGTTTTAGTGATCACTCGAGTATCTCATTTACAGCTTGAGGAAAAGTGCTGCTTGGGTGAAGCCTGCAGACAGAGGTCTGCTTCTGCTCAAACCTTCATTTTAGTCATGGCCTTGTCATTCGGGGTCAAAATGTGATTCGGAGTTAAACTAATAACCTCAAGGGTTGGGATTCCCTACATCTGGCTTACTGGAAGTATGTCGAATCCTATTGGTTTACATACTTAACTCTTTACTTACAGTTTTGAACGAGAAGTGAAAATGTAGAAACTGAGATCTCATTTGTTTCTCCTAGACACCAATAAGATTAAGCCAAGAGTAAGCATTTTCAGTTTTACTCAAGTTTCCCAGATGCGTCTATGAGAAAATAAATGTGTCTCAAAATTTTTACAGTGCTGTACTCTTCCTGTATATCAACAACTCATTTTGCCTATTAGTATTCCTACTCAGGAATTTTATGACAAACATCTGAGACAAAGTAGATTCTCGAATGAAACATAAATCAAGCCTACATCAAGTTAATGGAGCCATGATAAAAACAACCTCTGAGTAATGCCATTTACTTCAGGTAGGACTCTTTTCATTAAAAAACTGCCTGGAAAAGCAAATGCAAGCTGTAATCAATGCTGACATTTATAAAACACATTTTAATGAAACCGCAGTGTAAAATAAAATATCATTTTTAATACATTTATTTTATAAATAGTGCAAGTGTAAAATAAAATTACATCATAAATTAAATTAAATTAAATTAAATTAAAAATAAAATAAAATAAAAAGAATAAAATTCCAGTAAATAAAATTTAATTTATTTTAGCTGAAACAAAATGCTAAATATATTAGATGAAAATTTAACTTAAATTAGAAAACCTGCCTTGGTTATTAACTGAAATAAAATAAGTTGAGGTGCTGATTAAGAAAACTAGTAAATATAAAGTAGGAACATAGTGTTAAAATATATAGACTTATATATTAAAATATATAGAATAAATATGGAATTAAAGCCAAATAAAAGTAAAAAACAAAAAATAAAATAAAATAAAAAAGGAATAAATAAAATGACAAGCATATAATATTTATAAAAACTAAAATTACATTGAAAATATACATACTTTTTTTCTGGTCATTAATTCATTTTAATACAATAAAATTAAATACTTGTACCTGAGAAATATTTATATGAAGAAATACTTTACTTGCGAATGATTTAATGTATTTACTTTTATTTACTACAGTTCAGTTGCATTTCAAAATTCTTATTTTTACACCTGTTGTTTTACTTTATTTGTTAATACTGCCCATTACTTCTCCATTTGCACTATTCTTAATTCACTTGCATTTTGCGTCAGTATTGTAATGCCAAAACAGCAGACTAAATTGAAACATAATACTGTGGTAGATAAGAAATAACCTCACCCATCTGGTATATAATAGCTGTGATCCACTATCTCTCTCTCTCTTTATCTCTCTATTTAGGTTTTATCTCAGTCCTCCTAAAGGTCAGACTTGGATCCAAGAACCGCAGACCCCCGCTTTACCACACGCCTGTTTGTTTTCACTCTGCATTGTTTAAATTCCACCCAAACAACACTGCCTAATGTTAAAGACGGACCCAGAGAGGAAAACACTCAACCAGCTAAACCAGAAACCAGCATAAACCATCATGTAGGCTGATTCCAGACAATTCTCACTGGATTCTCAGATCTGACGTCAACATTTAAAGCATATCAAAAACTCGGAAAGCTTACTATGTCGAAGAAGATGCCAAGTGTGTGACTCAACTTTTTTTCTCCAGATACAAGTTACGAATAGGACTGAGATCATTCTTATGCTGTTTTCTGACAGCTTGTGTGGTTTGGACTTTGTGCAGTAAGTGACGTACCTTCGCACTTTTGGTTGGTCTCACTTTGCCGGTGACCCGCGGGACATTTGCACTCATAGGACCCCACCGTGTTAATGCAGTTTCCTCCAGCACACAGTCCTGGGACGGCCTGACACTCGTCCACGTCTAATAAAATGAAGAGAAGAAAGTAAGCAAACACAGTTTGAACACAACTGTGCCAAATGGTTTAATACATTTTTTTTTTAGTTTTTATCTCATAAACAGTACTTTTGCAAAAATGCAGTAAACAACCAGAGCATGTTGCACTACCAATAAACACATCCAATTTAAATCAAACTTAAATTTAAATTAAATTTTTACAACCTGGAAGCGATTTCAACCAAGATTTAAGCTCTATCATTTCATATTATTCAATCTGACTGCAAAAGAGGTAAGAATTTTTACACAAAATGTAGCAGTTTCTTTAAACAATGAGCCTTATTTATAAATCAAAGTGATTTTTTTTGTTTAAATTGTTCAACTAATTAAATGATGCTAATTACATTAGGACGGACTTTACAATTGATTTACACAGAAATTAGTTCTCAATGAAGCCCAGAAACTGAATATAATGTAGTGACAACAGT
>JAUZSZ010000139.1:4375513-4388874 GCA_034780575.1 Labeobarbus marequensis
TGTATATATATATATATATATATATATATATATTTTCCTGCGATCAAAGCAGAATTTTCAGCATCATGACTCCAGTGTTCAGAGTCACAAGATCCTTCAGAAATCAGTCTAATATGCTGATTTGCTGCTCAACAAATATTTCTTTATATTTTACTGTTAAAAAAGTACTTAATATTTTGGTGAAAAATGTGAATCTGTTCTTTGATGAATAGAAAGTTCAAAAGAACAAATTATTGAAAATAGTACTCTTTTGTAGCACTATAAATGTCTTTACTGTCACTATTAATGCATCCTTGATGACTAAATACACTAATTTCTTAAAAACATATTACTGATCCCAAACTTTTAAACAGTATTGTATGTATATAAATGTGAAGTAGGAAGCAGTAGAAAGGACAAACCTGTGTGTTGATTCTTATGGCTCCGATGGAAGGGATCTCAAAGTAGTAACCTGTTCAGAAATAAACATAAACCATTAACAGGGCTAGTTAATGTTGACATATTTGCTCCACAACAAAATATAGTAAGCTGACTAACTAGGCAACATCTTTAGGGATTTGTGCGCTACAAATATAAATGATGTTCAGAACAGACAAACCTGTAAAATTATATTGAAAATTCTGTCATCATTTACTCACCCTCAAGTATCCCTTTAAACCACCTTGATTTGACACAAATCTAAAACATTTTTACAGCAGAATTCACTGTGGCAAACTGTTGATGATTAATGTTGTTTATTTAATACTGAAAGAAACTGATTGAAAAAAAAAAGATTATTTCATCCAGTTTTTATGAGAGCTATTTTGTTACGCTTACAAATATAACATGCATAATTTTTCAGCACGTAGACAGACTGACTGAGTGCTATGTATTTGTTAGCCAGAGAATGTGCTGTGCTGCGGTTTGTTCTGTGTGTCTCATTAAGCATTCAGAGGCTGATTATTGAGAGAGTGGACACACAGACAGGGTCAATACAGCCTGCTCAACACATTATTAAACACAAGAATGTCTGAACAAAGAGCACAACATCTGAGGTGCCATCCTCAAAGTGTTTAGAGTCAAGAAACTTCAGACTGCCACTTCAAACTTACAGCCATTTTCTCTCAACACACACACACACACACACACACACACACACACACACACATAGAAATTAATACTTACATATTTTACATGCTAAAGTATTAGATTAGATTTTTGATAGTGACTTTGTGTACTTGTGAATTTGTAGTGATGCATTCAAATTCTAACTACTGTACTTATGCCATAGCATAATAAAAATAAATTGTAAACATGTTTAATGTTTTTATTACATACCGAAAAGACACAAAATCTGGTGTTAAAATAAGACAGATGTATATAATCCTCATTAATATGAATCTACATTTACACCAATTCATCAGAATCGATAAAATCTTGAAACAGCCATTTTTGGCTGACAATACAGACTGATTTGTATTGACGCCATAGTTTTCAATGTGCATATTTTCTAACAGGTACCATGTGTTTTTCTAATTATCTGTGGGCTGAAAACACAAACATGGTTGAAATCATTCGCGTGCACATGAAATCAGTTCAGCCTTTGCTCTGTGTGCCGTTATTGCTATAAAGGTCACTGAACAATTTCAGTCTCGATAACTTCAGGACCAACATTTTGTGGCTCATTTCAGTCGAAACTATCATTAACGCAGAGGTCGGGTGTAGAGTTCACATCACCATAGGCTGTGAGTGGCTAGCAAGATACGTCTGTGGTTTTCTTGCTATCTGGCATCTATATTAAAGAAATGTCATTGGTTCAATATATGATAAGCTCTATCAACTACATTTGAGGCATAATGTCAGGGTACCAAAGAAAATAAACTCTTTTAAAATAGTAATTCACTTATAATGAAAGTAAACAGGGCCATGCACTTTGAGGGTTTAAAGGGGTCACATGACGATGCTAAAAATAACATTATTTTGTGTATTTAGTGTAATACAATGTTTACATGGTTTAAGGTTCAAAATCACATTCTTTTCCTCTCTGCCTCTCTTTTCAAATATTTTGAAAAAAATTATTTATATTTTTTTAAATTACAATTAGGTGAACATAGAATTTTTATAATGAAAAAACAAAAAAACATACTATGGTTAGATGTCTTGTTAAAACGGAAATGTATTAATAAATATTTTTCTTTAACTAAAATTTTCCTTTAACAAATATTCATTGATAAATAAATGAAGAGTTTGGTTCCAAAATGCTATAAATCCATTTTGATTAATTTGAGTAAAAATGTGTTTTCTTTACCAAGAAAGGGGCAAGATGAAAACCACTATTTTCTGTTTCAAACTTTCACATAGCATATTTAGGTTATAATAACATTAAAAATTCAAATCCAGATTTTTATTTTCAAAGATTTATTATAAAAACTCATCTTTTTTTTGCATTTTTCCCCCCAAAATGCAATAATTCCATGATTTTTTTTTTTTGTTACTTCAAAATGCACTAAATCCATTGAATCAATATAAAAGTTATTTTGTCATATTTTGTTGTGTATTTTCAGTATTTTCAATAAGTTTATCCACATATGACAGCCTCTGAACTTGGTCAATACTAATCTTATATACAGGCACTGGACTAAAAATACATTCAGTCAGTCTTTGCCATGTTATATTCATTAAGTTGACTAGTGCTATACACTGTAGGCTATATAACAAAAACATTAATAAAAACGCTCACACTGACAAGCTACGCGATATCGCATTCTTAATCGAATGCAATTCATCTGCGATTATGAACGCGATATTGCTCCATCTGAAAGCACGTGATGGAGATCACAGAACCGGCTTTACTGACGAGATGCGCATGACAATCACATGCGATTTATCATGCAGCCCTAATTTTTGTTTGTTTGTTGATCACAAAGTACAAAGCAGATGAGGAAAACTAGGATGCCGGGTGTATTTATACCGCCATTAACACCGGTACTGTTTACAGTGCGTGGAATGGTGCGCTGTGATTGGTTGAGAGGATTTATCGCATTCTGCAGAGAAAGGAGACTGGCGTTTGACGCGGTTTGGAAAAAAAAGGAGAAAACATGACAGAATAACACGACAAATATCGCATTTTGCATAAAATTACAAATAGACTTTTCAATACCGACCAGATATAATACTGATTTTGGTGGAAACTAATTTTTTTTAAAAATGGCGTTTATCGCATTTTGGAACCAAACTCTTCAAATACTGTGTATACATTAACAAATATTTATTAAATATTTAATAAATAGTCATTTAATACATTTAAAATAAATGTATTAAAATGTGATAAAAAATTAATTTAATAAAACATTTTTGTTTCATTTCTCTAATCAAACTGTTTCAAACAAAATATACTTTTTTGGTAATACTGTTTTAATCGGCCAATAATTTCGCAAAAATCTGAGGGACAAAAAAAAACAAAGATTTTAAAAAGTAATCTTAATTTGTTCTTTTTCCCCCACACAATATCACAATTATGTGAACATTTAATTTAAAAAAAATACCATGGCTTAACCAGATGAAAATAAAAAATTTGAAAAAAAGTGTTGTCCAAACTTTTGTCAAAAGATGTCAAAACCAAAAATATATTAATAGATAATTACTTTTTCTTTGACTAAATATTCATTCATAATTACAGTGTACATATAACAATTATTTATAACACATTCAATAAATAGTCTTTTATGATTTTCTTTGCTTTTTCAAAACATTTTTTTTTGCTTCAAACAAAATATACTTTTCTATTGTTTTAATAAGTTTATACTCAAACTGGCCCCTAAAAAGGGATGAATCAAAATGATTTTCTGTGGTAACTGCCATCATGTCACAAATGTTGGATTAGATAAAGCTTAATGGGTGTTGAACCCGTAATGTCTCTTTAAGAAGGCGACAGCCCCTAAAACGACTGCAGATAAGGAAGTCAAATCTGGTTCAGTTAATGAATCAGAAATAATTTAAAAGTCTTTAAAAGCGTATCAAAGTCAAGAGAATTAGAGTATAAAAACTAAAACTAAAAAAAAAGTGTTCAGAAGATGTCTGAGGGTCAAACCAATCAGCACGCTAGAAAGAATCTAATCAAGTCAATGCGAGTCGCCGGGAATCAAAGAGGCCGGGAATTGGCTCTGATTCAGCGGCGGCCATATGAGACTTTGTTTGTGTCAGCGGAGTGTGAACGAGCTCGCTGAGAGACAGCCGGTGGAGTGACAACACAAGCTAAGTCGTGTCAAACAAACATGTCTCTCATTGTTGCCGCCAGTCTGATCCCTTGACTTGGTCATGATTACAAAACGCTGAATCCATTTGTCTCCACCGCACGGGCGACATGTACAACAAAACAATAAGACGCAGACAATCCGATGCAATCCGCATCTTAACAAGCCCGTCAAAGAGTGCTCTGCGTACGTTCAGAGGAGGAAACGTGGCGTATGCGTGCTACCGTTGCTTTTTGAACGAACCTAGCGGCGGCTGCGAATGCTTTCAGTCAGATACGCTGTCGAACATGCATTCTACAGCACAGGGAGAGCCGCGGACGTGGATGTGGGCTTTGTGAGGGTGTCAGGGGCGTTCCTCTGCTGCTTTGTGATATCGGCGAGCAAAATGAAAGCCTGTGGTGGAGATGGAGTCCGCTGAGAAAAGTGTCTTGCTTGCTGTGCCAGACTCCGTCCCCTCACTGCCAGTCATTACAGCAGAGAACATGGCCGCACAGAGGGCTAATCCTTAAGTGGAAGCGCTTTTGGCTGGAGACGCCAAGAAGTTGCGGACGTGGTTATCGCTGTGACGGCAGTTCCTCTTCGGCTAATTAATTAGAAGGAAGGGAGGGCGGCGGGGGTCTCTGAAGTGTTCTGCCACCGTTCGTCATTAACTAATCAGAGAGCTGGAGAGGGATGATTGTTAAGACAGAGCTGAGAGGGAGAGTGTTTGCGCTACAGGCCTGGAATTAACTTGGGTCGACATTACTTGAGCGCTGTTGACCAGGATTACATGCAAGCTCTTAGTGCGTTAAGAAAATGGACAGTTTTGGCTTCAAAGGGATAGTTCACCCAAAACAGAAAATTTGCTGTTAATTTACTCACCCTCGGGCCATCCTGAGATTTAGGTGACTTTTTTCTTGAGTAGAACGGTAAAAGAAGATCATTAGCTGAAACTGTGGTTATTGGTGATTCATAAAATGCAAGTCAACGGCTGTGGGATTTTAAGGATAATGGAAAAAAAACATATCAAGGAACACAAAATAAAACCCGTGGTTCCTGACGATATATTGCTGTCTTATGAAGCGAAATAATCGGTCAGTGCAAGAAACTGAACATTATTTACAACATTAATTATCTGTAATCCAGAGCCTCAGACAATGAAGAAATCTAATTACTGGTTCATTCAGACAGTTTGTTTCAATGAACTGGTTCAATTCACTAGTTTTAGTACTCACGCAATGACAAAGTGTAATTGAAGCACCTAATAATGATGCAAAATGTGGATGTTTTACATGCTTAAAGTGAATAAACTAGTCTTCATCAGCTCACCATTTTACACAAACCACGAGAAACCATGAAAATGTTAAAGGAACACCACTTTTTTTGAAAATAGGCTCATTTTCCAACTCCCCAAGAGTGCAATGATATTACGCAGAGCCTGAAAGAAGCCCCCAGCTACATCATAACTAGTTACCTAGCTGGGGACTACTTTCAGGCGCTTGCTGCACCCATGGTACGGCAGCAAAGTTCCTGATTATTATGCCGGAATGAGAGTATAGTTCCTAGCCATATCGGCCTAGAAAATCGCAACTTTTCATTTTCCATCAGTCTTAGTACACGGTGTAACTAAAGGAGAGTAAAGTTTTAAATTGGAAAAATATCAAAACTCTTTGGTCGTTTTTGAGTGAGATGCTAACGGTCTAATCAGATTTAATGATCTATGCAAAGCTACGCTAAAAGTGCTACCGCCAGACCCAGAGATCATCTGAATGAATTCGAAAACTGTAAAACTCAACGGTTTTTAACGCTTGGGGAGTTGGAAAATGAGCCTATTTTAAAAAAAATAGTGGAGTGTTCCTTTAAAGGGGTCATCGGATGCAACATTCACTTTACAAGTTGTTTGAACATAAGTGTGTGTTGGAAGTGTGTACACATCCATTCTATAATGATAAAAATGCACCCAGCATTTTTTTATTTGTTTTTTTTAAATCCCCTCTCTCAAATCAGGCCGTTCAGAGATTCCTGAGGATGCGCCGATCGCCGATCTGCCTAAATGAGTGTGTTCACACAAATCATACGTAATCCAGCTTCATCTACAGAATATGTTAGTATAAGGGTTTTTTTATTAATCTTTGCAAATTGCCTTTCTTTCCTAATAACGTGGTAGTTAGCCAGTTTTGCAGCTGAAGTTTACAGTCTGCTTGTCACTCCATGGAAGAGAGGGACAGGATCAGCAGAGCACATTAGCATTTAAAGCGACATGGTCTAAAAAACAGCTAGCTAAAAACAGGGCTGATTAACGGTGTAAAAAGGGTGTTTTTTACACTACCATTGAGAAATTTTAACCAAAGTATGCTATAGACTTTTCATTAAGACCCTAAAGAATCATATCAACTTGTGTAAAATGGACATCCGATGACCCCTTTAATAAACAGAACTGAATGCGTCTTGTGGAAGAACATTGTAGCTGGAGCCACTTCTCTCTGTTTATGCCTATGATGAATCACGCAGGTACTGGGCTACTCCGCAGCGCTACCTACCAGATCCAGTCTAAAATATTCTAACTATAAACACTTATTATAGGTGTACCGTAGTGATTCAGGACGAGCCAAAAACACAGTTGTGTACTCGCTTATTATATAAATTTTGAACACAAAAATGTTACGGACTGCAGCTTTAAATTATGTGCTTTATTGCTTTTCTAACTAATCAAACTTGCCTTTATTTTGCTTGACAGAGTCATGTTTAGAGGCCAGAATATTAGAAAACATACAAAATATTTGTCAGTACATGCTTTCAATATACTATAAAGAACACTTTTAAATAAATGTGCATGTTTTTGCTGGATTGTTTGTTAGAAAGGCAATAATTACAAGCAGGATTCGAGATGGTGTTCCACTACGCCTGGAGTTTTTCCTAGAGATGGTTTGATAATGAGAGATGACAAATCCTGCGTAAACCAGATGATGATGCAGTTGTTTTTATGTGGTTCTTGTCTCATCGAGAAGCCTCTGTTTCACTCCTTCATTAATCCTATCGATGCTGCTTCGATTGGGTTCAGATCTGCATCTCTGTCTATTTTTTTAAAACAACACCATGTTTTGTTTCGGGAACACAGTGCATTATAAAAACAGGAACTGCATTTTATATGAGGCTTTTTGAGTCATAAAATGTAAAAACAAGTTCGATAACAATAAATGTGTTCCCAAACAGTTCGTTTGTTTGGGTTTTATGATCTCCCAGCATGCACTGCAATGTGATAAATGATGTAGTTATTGCTATAGGATCATTTGTTGTTTGTTTGCTGACTTTATTTGTGCTGTTGTTGCTGTTTTTATCCTATTGCTCTTGTTGTGCTTTATTGTTTCTAATATTTTTGTGTTGTGTGCATCTACAGTTTGGGGTTGGTAAGATTTTTTAAATGTATTTGAAAAAAGTCTCTTCTGCTTACCAATGCTGTAATATTGTGAAATGTTATTACATTTTAAAATAACTGCTCTATTTATACTATATTGTAAAATGTAATTTATTCCTGTGATCAAAGCTGAATTTTCAGGATCATTACTTCAGTCTTCAGTGTCTCCTGATCCTTCAGAAATCATTCTAATATGATTATTTGCTGCTCAAGAAACATTTCTGATTATTATCAATGTTGAATACAGTTGCTGCTTCAAATTTTTATGGAAACTGCGAAACATTTTACTTTTCAGGATTCATTGATGAATAGAAAGTTCAAAAGAACAGCATTTATTTGAAAGATAAATAATTTTTTACATTGTAAATGTCTTTACTGTCACTTTTGATCAATTTAATGCATCCTTGCTTAATAAAAGTATTAATTTCTTTAAAAAAAATTTACTTCACCGAAAACTTCTGAATGCACGTACACATTACGCAGTATGATATCTGTGCAAGACATTTTCTTCAGAGGCAAAAATTAAGTCTAAGAATGAAAATTAATTGATCATTTATCGAACAGGATATTTTGCTGTTGATTGTGTAAATGAGACTTTGTCCATATAGTTTCACCAACAGTTGACTTTTTTAGGAGATACAGTTAACATGAATAAATCATAACTTAGAAACTAGCAAGTTTGTAAAATTCATCTATCAAAAGCTTCCTTGAGCTTGATGAAGTTCATCTGTTAGGAAATTAGATACTTCTATAGGTCCTGATATATGAAGAATCTCAGCTGAAATCTGTTATCGGTGCGTCTCGGAGCATCACAACTGAGGCTGTAGCGAGACACCCCTGTCATTTATTTTGGAAAGACGTTTGATTCAAGCCACATGGGGAATGTTATGAACATTAGTTCTGTGCAAACTATAAGCATGCACACATCTTCAGGTTCCTGAGAGTTTCTTCAAGAAAAATGGGAATGCTCCTTATCTATTGGGTAATGAATGCCTTGCAATTTCACATTGTAGCCTTGACGCAAGGAACAGATGTATAAAATGCTCTATGTTGTAAAGTATTGAGTCACTAAATGAGGTTTGGACTGGTTTTAGATCTGGGTTTGTGGTGGTGACCCACAGGGGTCAGGGTGGAGCGTGACTCAGTTTTGAGATGTTCCCTGCGGTCTGGCGTGAAAACGACCATGAAAGAATCGACGTGACAGTAGAAATTAACGCATCTTTAAGTATATGTTTTACTTGTATAGAAAAGATCAACGCAAACATATTTTGCTAAACATTTTATTTTGTACTCCACAAAAGCCATCAGGGTTTGGAGCGACACAAGGGCAAGTAAATGAGGAAATCTGTGGTCATCAGTTGAAAGAATCCACCATTAAATCTCCCATAAAGTCCTTGAGTTTCATTCTGATCATTTCCCCAAACATCAGAGGAGCACTAAACTGAACACTATTTTGGGAAGCTTCTCTTCCGTCACTCTAATTTCTGGTGCTTTTACACCTCAAGAACTCTGTTCTTTTAAACACTGTGTTTATATATATATATATATATATTTCAGAAATGCTAACCTCACCTTCCCGTAAGCCTCCAATGATGTAGCGAGGTAAGAATGCACAACTTCAAAGGCAGAAGGGAGGACAAACACAAGCTGTTTTCAACCTGCAAAACTGTGTCATCCCATAAACAGTGAAAATAAAAATGTGCACCAATGCCAAACAACATCACGTGCCTTTGAGAAATTAAAGTGAGAATTACACATGTGAGAACATCTCCTACACTGATAGTGCGTGTTAAATGTGATATTTATTGATTGCTTCTTTAAATTACCAGGAGAAGGTGAGTAAGAGACCGAAATGAGAGAGTAGCAGAATCACTGGGACATGTAGAAAGTTCCCAGAATGCAACTCCACAAAGCTAGAAATGTCGAATAAAGAAAGAGGGGAATTGGCAAGGAGAAGGAATTCCAATAGAGCTGCACGGAGCGTCTGCTTGTGAACTGCACCCCTTGCTAATGGATTTCAGATGTACCGTGTCTTGCATTCTCAAGCGCACATTAAACATTCTGTCGTGTGGGAATCTAAGAAACGGCAGGAATTTACTGCACACATTCATAGTGAAACCTAAAGATGTGTACGTTCTGATGCTATTTTGGGGATATTAAAGACTTGATATACGTTTAAACACATTGTTCATTCCAAGTGGTGCTGTATTATAGAAATAAACAGTTCAAATAACGCAGTATCTGCAGGTAGGAAGGAATAATGGCAACCTCTCTAATAAGAGGCCTCAAGTTGGTGAGTTTTTCAAAAAGGTCCTTTGCTAGCTCTACCGCACATGTGCATTCAAAAATGACCCATCAAAATTAGTTGCATCAGGTTATGAATCACAAAAATAAGTTACACCAGTAGATGTTGACGTCAAACTTGGTGCAACACATCTTCTCCAATAGTTGGATATACACAAATGAGAAACCTATGATGGAGAGGACTAAAATTTTGGGCTGTCCCTCAAGTGAAGATATAATATCATTTCAGAGGACTTTGAATAAATCATACAATAATACTATTTTGCCATGTTTTATGGTGGTTTTTGTCCTTTGGAAACTCGAAAGCTCCCGTTCTCTTGGCTTTCATTCTGTGGAAAAGAGCAGCTCGGACATCTACAAAATATTTCCTTTTGAAGATGCTGGTGAGTATATGATGATTTTAAGCATTTGTGGTTGTACTGTGCCTTTAAATATTCACTAATACCCATTTGAATTTGTTCTAGATCATCAAATGTGATGTAATGACGTCTTGGAAGTCCATCTGAGCTGGTTTACACAAGACACACCTTGCTAAACCATCGACAGCTGCCTTCTGTTTTGGAAACATCCGTGGAAGATCATGAAGTTGCTAAATATCCGGTCTTGATTAGAAATACTCCGCATCAGCAGTTTTTAACAGTCTATCCACTGTCCAAACAGATCTTTACCCCAGAGAAAACGCATCCATTCTCACCCCACACCCTCGGAAAAACCGCAGATTCATTCAGATAAACGCCATTCAAGCAGAGAATGAAAAACCACTTTGACTGCTCACTTAATATGGTCATTAATCTTTTGCAGATCGTATGTTCACTTCCAGGTTTGGATGAAACGTTCGCATCTGTGGTTAATTACGAAAAGTGGGAAATGCTGATCTCTGTGGCTTCGTCTTGATAACGCAAATCCATGCCCTAGCACAAGTGAACAGGGGGCCTTGCTAAAACAACAATTTGCGCTCCAGGGAACCAAGTTGTCTTTATTTTTGGTTTAACCCGACTGTAAACTTGTCATGTAAGTTTGTTCCAGTGATAATTCATAAATGTCAGCAATGTTTTTGCAACGTTTCGGCCTTGAAACACCTGGTTCCTTTTGTGAAACGGTTTTGTCAGCATGTGGTAGAAGCACCCTCAGTGTGCAGTCCCCAAAACCTGGGCAAACTTGTGTGCAAAAGTGGATATCAGGTTTCAGGTAAGGTTTGAGGCCCATTTTTGGTTTTCAGTTGTGTAACAGAAGAACCCTGATATGTTTTGACTATAGTTTACCACAGATGGCGACTCTTACCATGTTCAGTGTCCTGCTGAGGATCTAATCCTCACCCATTTCCTCTCTTAAGTCCAGAGTGATAGCGTGTCTTGTATGTCTATTAACTCTTTGTTGGGAAGCTTTTGTCAAATGCTTCAGTATTTGGAAGCACAACTGTGAGTTCACACCTTGTATTTAATGATATTAGTGGAACATCAACAATGTCTACATCGCACTTGCTTGAGATATCAACTCATTCTTTCTTTCTTTTCTTAGAAAGACAGAGCCAGGGAGTCATTCAGCTCAGCAATAATAAACCTGGATGTGCTCCAGATCTCAGATTATTTGCACAGCGGCTCCCCGTCTCAGTCACTCCAGAACAGGTTGTTTACATTTAAAATGGCCCAGAAAATATGGCCCAGCCAGTGGCCACCATACCCCCTTTTGGCTGAGGTGAAAATGGTGTCACAATTCATGCAAAGAGCCGTTATAAGCAAACATAGAGACTTTCTTTTCCAACATACGAGGCTAAAGCTGTGAGGTATATTGTGAACTAAGTGGGTTATATAATGCCACTGGAGGAATTTCTTTAATGGGAGTAGCGTAGTTGGGCTCTGAAAGTATGAACCTCCTATAGGAAAGAGTATGTTTTGCCTAGATGTTAGTGAGATGAAATTGAGACACTTTTGCAGAAGTCTCCTGCTCCTGCTGAGAAAAAAATACCATGCTAATCTAGTGACATGGCTCTCGAGTTTCAGAAGAGATCTTAACATTTTCTCAAACTGTGTTTAGATTTCCCAAGATACCAATGTTCGCAATGAAAAGTACTTAATTGCAAACATTTCTCATCCGATTTTTAAAGGTGTGCCATGGCCACTTTATCACCACCTGTGATTGAAGCATAAAAGTTTTAAACCAGTTATGCTTTATTGTTATAGTTTTCTCCATTTATGTACATTACTTTAAGAATAATAATGAAAAAAAAAAACATCAAGGATGAATGGTGTAAACTTGAAATTTCCCACCAAATCTGACCCTAAATGTGTAAAACATAATATTATTATACACTTTCTAAAGTGAAATGAAGTAACAGTTTTGAATGCTGAATACTATTTTTTAAACATTCAGTCAATAATTTGGACTTTTTTTTTACTCAATAATGGTTAATTTCAAAAACAAGTTTTTAATTAATTTATTAAAAAGAAACATCGAAAAATATTTTGGGGTAAAAATGAACAAACTTTCCAATCAAATTATTTGATCTCTATGCTCCGTATGTCAGCAATTTGTCTCATTTGAATCTTTTCTTATAGGATTTTTAGGAAAAACTTGGTTTAACTACTGCTTTAAGTAACAATAGCATAAACTTGAAACTCGACGTTTTCTAATAGCACCCTTGATAGATAATAGTTAACGGCCCTAAATAACTAGTTCCAGCACAAGCCAACAAACCGCTGGGGGAATGGCACCAAATAGCCTCTTTTATGGGTGTGAAAATCAAGTAAAGCAGGTGTACCCTGGACAAATGGATGGACAGCCTGGAATATCATTACGGACGGGAAGAACAGATGCTCGACAGCTCGGTAACCAGAACATCCTACCTGTGCCCACGGTCTACGGCGTTTCCTGCAGCTGTTTTTAATGCAACGTGCCTCATAGCACAGGAATGAAAGGTCAGAGCTTGTTGATTCACAATTTGGCACTTTAGTTTAGGAATCTGTACTTTTTCACATACCTGTACTAGAATGAATAGCTCCGAGTGATACTGATTGCCCATGTAAGAACAACAATAATACGCTCCAGACATCAAAATGGGTCCAAAAACCATTCACCCCCTCCTCCCTCTAGATTTGTACTTGTATGGTCACGTTTGGCGCCATTTTGTAGAGGGTCAGTATTGCTAAGAGTCAATCAGGTGGCCAGCTGTGTTTGCTTGCCTCTTGACAGCTATGCAGGAAACCCAGTGCATCAAAACCACTAACACCCTTGTGCAAACACACGTAGAACAAGTAAGCACAAGCACAGTCACAGGGAAATAAAGTGAGCAAATAGCCTGAAATATACAACCAGAGATTTTGTTGTTGTATTCTACGTAATTGACATTTACATTACATTTACATTTAGTTATTTAGCAGACGCTTTTATCCAAAGCAACTTACAAAAGAGGACAATAGAAGCAATCAAAACCA
>JAUZSZ010000139.1:4747353-4757655 GCA_034780575.1 Labeobarbus marequensis
GTCCTCTTAAGCTCCTATGATAATACAATATGGAAGAGAGCCATTTGTGCGGGTCGGCAGCACTTGACCTATAACTGGGCTCTCTCTGCTGAAGCCACACATTTGGTAATGACAGATGATGTTGCTGAGAGAGCTGCTCACTTCTTCTAGAAGCTTTATTATGAGCCAGAGAGCGCCAGAGAAAAGAAACCTACTGCTTCATAAAGAACCCGACACTTTGTGACTGACTGACACTAATTGGTGTTCCAAAAAGTTGGAATCACACCTGATGACCAGAGATCTGGTTGAACCTGGTCATTTGCTTCTCAGAAGTCTTGAAAACGTCCAGTGGTTGCCAAGGATCATTCAATAATCATGTGGAACAAAATTTTAACTTGTTGGTGACATTCGATTAGCCTTGAATAGAAAGTTGTAATTAATATGGCATCTTATAAAAGTCAATCTTTGAAGCACCTTGCCAAAATCTTGTCTGAAACATAAAAATAATTAAGTTTGATGGTTGTAAGCATTTTGTGCACTTTAAAACCCATACCAAGTTAAGATTTGAGTAAGACAAATAGAAGTGGTCAGGTTTTTGCTTGTCAGTGTGGCCCACTATTACTAAACCAGTATGCACACTCAAAGATTGTTTCTCTATTGATTGTCCCCAAAAAGAAATTCTACTGACAAGTAACTTTGTAACTTATTCTACTAACTCTACCCAGTATCACTATATATTAGGGCACACATATGCACTATTAACTAAGAGTTTGTCCTCAATAAACTCTGCTGCTTATTAAATGTTAGTAAGGTAATTGTTAGGTTTAGGTATGTGGTAGGTTTAAGGGATCTAAAATATGGTCATGCAGAATAAGGCATTAATAATGATTTATGAGTACTTAAAAACAATCAATTTGCTTGTAAAATGCATGCTAATAAGCAACTAGTTAACAGTGAAAATAGGTTGTTAAAATAAAGTGTACCCTAACCTTAACCTGACAGTCTACTAATATGCTAATGAGAGTTAGTTATTGCAAATGAATGAGAATTAGATGTAGTTGCAAAATTACTTACATTTAGTAGAACGTCTCAAGTGGACTATTGTTAAATAAGTTTAACTGTCTATTTTTATACACATGTATTTTCATTATATTATATGTAGCCCTCCCCCGCTGAACGGCTCAAAATGCTAAGTATGTCTAGGGGAAATTGCCAATGAACCAGCAATAACATTTTGGGTGAGAGTCACATTTATAAAATTGTCAATAGCTGTTTACATTTTAGTAATAACGCACCTTATAACACAACCCAGGGTCTCAGATATCAGTATGAAGTGCTTACGATTACACAGAGTGTGGAAGTGATTATATACTGGGTTTCTATTGCATAATGTAAATTTCCAATCTCACTGAAATTACTCAACTGTACATTAAACGATTAACCATTAAATTTTTCTTCACAGGAAAATCACAGGACAACGAGATTGTCAATAAACTTTTGCATTTATTAAACGTGGACTCTTTTGTCTTTTGTTACCCTTTTTTTTTCTATAGTTAAATTACTTTAGAACACTTTATGACCTAATTCACAAACGGGAAACACAACCAAACTTAGTTCAGACAGAAAATCAAAGTAAACAAAAATTCACAAAAGAATAGTATAATCAAAATACCCAAAATAAAGTTTTACCCAGCTGGGATTTAAGTCTCTCGTTGGCGCGCAATGTTGGAGCTCACGTGAATGTGCAACACTTATGAGTACTCACAAAATCCAAGGAAATAGGGAAGTTCAAACACAGTACCAGTTCAGGAAACACAATCAAATGATCAGAAAATCCGATCGTCACTGACGTCCTCTCGCGAATGAGCACTCACGAATGTTCTTGCGAATCCTCCGTCTGTGATGCAACCCGGCCCGATCGACAGCCGATCTCCTTTTTTCATAACCCCGCCCATTCAACTCTTGGGGTTATTCCCTAAACACCTCATTGGAGAATCAGTATCATTCCTTTTTTATTTAAATTTAGAACACCAAATATGAATTTTAGATCGTACAATAACAAACAAAACAAACAAAAAAAACTAAATTAATTTAATAGACCCTATTTCAAAAGGGCTCTACATTCTCCCCCTACCAAGAATCGTTATGTCCTCATAACGAGGGAGAAATAAAAGAAAACATACCGATTGTCAATATGATGAAATGTGTACACAGCAACTCTCTTCTTTTTTTTTTTTACATATGTACAATGCATATCTCTCTAGGTATGTGAGCAAAATAAAACCATATACTAGTCGACCTACGAACAGTACAGACTCAAATTGAACTACTGTCTTGTGCTTAAAGTAACTGCACAGGTACTCAACTTTCTTGAGGGCATATTCAACCACAAATACGCAGTAGAACAGTATCTAACAGGGTTGTCAACTTTTGATTGAGCAAGGACAGGCTCAACTTTCGGCAGCCCAAGAGTATCATATGTAAACCTCTTAGGCACAGTTCTTGTTCTCTGAGACTTTCTACCTGTTTCAGGTACATCATCAGAGATATTTTGACCTGCATCACTCTGATTGACATTCACTAGATCTCGTACAGAACTTGTAACAGTATCACAGAGATCTGAAACTCGACTCACATCTTGTAAATTTTTGAGTCATTTTCAAATAGAAATCCTGAACCAGACTCTGTAGATTCAACTGTCTCAATTTCTTGAGGAGTCTCAATTCTTTTGTCTGAATGTTCCCCATTCTCAGTGACATCATTCCCAGAAACCACTGCATCCTTCTCAGAAACTCCTGTTCTCCTAGGAGTAAACTGACAATCTACAGGTTCTGGAAACCACACTCCATAGGATTCATCCTCACTTTCAGAACTCCCAGTATTCAAATCAGCTCTGGATTCTACTTCCTGCATTTCAGGTGCATCCTTAACTTCCTGTTCTGGACCCTGACCCTTTCCAACATTCTTCCTTTGTCTCAGAATCCTCTTCCTAGGTTTCGGGGCACTGTCAACAACTTCTTGTCTCAACTCTTGTCCAATAGGAAGAATATGATTCCTATGCAAAATCTTGACCGGTCCAGTTCCACTCACTGGCGCAAGTCGGAACACAGGCAAGTTTGGCATCTGGCTCTGGACAACATAAGGCTCAGTACTCCATCTGTCTGCCAACTTATGCTTTCCTTGCAGTCCAAGATTTCTTATCAGGACTCTAGCTCCAGGAACCAGGTGAGAGTAATGCAGTCTCTGATCATACCTTCTCTTATTACTTGCATTTTTCTTCCCAGCATTCTCTTCTGCCAGCTCATAAGCGGACTTCAGTTCTTGCTGCATAGTCTTTACGAAGCACTGATAGGACTTTGTGGAAGTATCATCACATGACACACCGAAACTCAGGTCGATGGGCAGTCGTGCCTCCTTTCCAAACATAAGGAAGTAAGGTGAATACCCTGTTGCTTCGTTTAGACTGCAATTGTACACATGTACAAGATGTCCAATGTGACGGCTCCACTGCTGTTTCTGCCTTGGATCCAGGGTCCCCAACATGTCCAAGAGTGTCCGGTTGAACCGTTCGGGCTGCGGATCACCCTGGGGATGGTAAGGCATTGTCCGGGATTTCTCCACTCCTAACAGGTCAAACAACTCATGGATGAGTCTGCTCTCGAAATCCCGACCCTGGTCCGAATGCATCCGTCTAGGCAGTCCGTAGTGAATGAAGCATTTCTCCCACAGGACTTTTGCAACTGTGGACGCCTTCTGGTCCTTAGTCGGAAACGCCTGTGCATACCTGGTGTAGTGGTCCGTGATGACAAGAACATTACAGATGTTCTTGGAGTCTGGCTCAATAGATAGAAAATCCATGCACACAAGATCCATCAATCCACTACTAGACAAATGTGACAAAGGCGCAACTCTCTTTGCCAGGGTCTTTCTTTTGACACATCGGGCACATGTCTGGCAGTATTTTGCCACATCAACCTTCATTCGGGGCCAGTAAAATCTCTCTTTCACAAACCCATAGGTTTTGACAAATCCCAAGTGACCAGAGTCATCATGAAGTGATTTTAAAACTACTTCATGGAACTTCTTGGGCAGACACAACTGTTTACAACGGGAACTGTCTGGTGCTTGAGTGCACCGAAACATCACACCATTAACCAGCACTAATCGGTCCCATTCTCTCCTGATCACGGGAAGGTCCTGATGAGCTTCTTTCTTGACTGAGGAAAAATCTCCCCTTTTCAAAGCTCTCCATATCTCTCCAAGACACGGATCATCTTGCTGAGCACAGGAGAGATCCATAGAACTCAACTTTGGGATTCCGAAGGCATCCAGCGTAGCTAAGTTACTGTATGCTTTGGGGACTGACTTAGAAGATCCTCCTAGTGACATGACAATCCGGCTGGCACTTGCAAGGTAACAGGACTTTTCTTGACCTGGCAGTTTACACAAAGTTCTCACTCCAGAGGATGGGATGTTGGTCCATTCCTGGTCCTTCACTGTCCCATGAGGACGACGCGACAAGGCGTCAGCATCCACATTTTGTCTCCCAGGCCTGTACTTGAGACTGAAATCATATGATGAGAGAGCTGCTAGCCACCTATGTCCAACGGCATCCAGTTTAGCTGTTGTCAGAACATAAGTTAATGGGTTGTTGTCGGTCTGTACCTCAAATTTAGCTCCATACAGATAATCTTGTAGCTTGTCAACGACTGCCCACTTTAACGCCAAGAACTCAAGTTTATGGACTGGGTAGTTCTTTTCAGAAGGCGTCAAACTTCTGCTGACAAATGCCACAGGTCGTAACCCCTGGCCTTGGTCCTGATATAACACCCCGCCCAAACCTTCACAGCAGGCATCAACATGTAGGACGTATGGAAGCTGAGGATTGGCAAAGACCAATACAGGAGCCTGGGTAAGTCTCACCTTTAACTCATTAAATGCAGCTTCGCAAGCATCAGTCCATCTACTCCCAAATGGATCAGAGGCTTTGTACACTACTCATTCTGGGAGGAGTCTTGCTTTTATCCTCTTCAAACTCGCTGTCGGCAGACACCCTTGCAACAACTGATTCAGTGGGTAAGACACTTTAGAATAGTCTTTCACAAATCTTCTGTAGTATCCACAGAAACCTAAGAAAGAACGTAGCTCTGACACGTTCTTTGGTCGAGGCCAAGACTTTACAGCTTCGATCTTTGAGGGGTCTGTTGAGACACCTTCTTGAGACACTATGTGTCCAACATAACTGACAGAGGTCTGACAGAAGGTGCACTTGTCCACAGATAACTTCAATCCTTCACTATGCAGCCGGTCCAACACCTTGAGTAGCCTTTCTTCATGCTCCTCCAGTGTCCTTCCGAAAATGATGAGGTCGTCCAGATAGACTAATACCTCCAACAAATTCATGTCTCCAACAGTCTGTTCCATAACTCTTTGAAAAGTCGATGGAGCTCCACAAATCCCTTTCTCTGGAACTGGTAAAATCCCACCGGGCAGATGAATGCTGTCTTTTCTTGATCTGCTGCACTCATGGGGATCTGATAATATCCACTCCTAAGATCCAATACACTGAACCACTTGCTCCCGTTCAAACAAGCCAATGCATCTTCTATGCGTGGGACAGTATATTGGTCTGGAACAGTCCGTCGATTCAACGTCCTGTAATCCACACACATCCTAATCTGCCCATTTTTCTTCCGTACTACGACAATTGGAGAAGCATAGGGACTCCTGGACTCTGTGATAATCCCCGCCCCTTTTAACTTCTCCAGATGTTGCCTGACATCTTCCAGGTCAGCCGGTGCAAGCCGTCGTGACCTCTCACAAAAAGGCTTATCCTCTGTCAATCGAATGTGATGCTGGGTACTCCTCGAACATCCCACATCAAATTCATCACATGAAAAAACCTCCTTCCTTTCCAACATCTTTTTAACCAGCCGTTGTCTCCATTCTTCTGATACTGGGGAATCACCAAAGTTAAATGAATTCTTCTTCAGTTCAGTCTGACCCCTACTCTCTTTGAGTTTAGAGACTGTAGCCACAACCTCAACTGGAAACACATGAGCAATGGACATTCCTCTCCTAATCATCACTGGGTGAGAGGAGACATTTCTGATTGTTACTCCAATCCTTTTTGACTGGACAATAGTAGTAGACTGCACTTCTGGGGCTACTAGCAGTTCCTCAGGAAACCAAGATTCCTCCGGCTTATCCACTAACAGGGTCTTATTAGAAAGAGCAGCAGGGTATTTCAGAATTCCATAAACCCTAGCACTCTTCCCTGGAGGCAGTTTCAATGGCTTTGGGTGAAGATACCAAACAGTCCCTCTTCGGTCATCACTGTTACACTTTTCAGCTGCAATGACCCGTTCATAAGCATTTCTGATATCAGGATGGACAGTCAATGTATGAAGAAAATCATCTCCCACCTTCTCTTTGCATGACTCTACTAGCTTTTTCACCACAGATGTATTGGTTCCTACCAGAATGTTGACATCTCCTTTCATTACAGGATCGGGACAGACCAACACAAGTGCATCTATGGATTCTGCCACTCCTGCCACAGATCCTGGAAACTCCAGCCTTAAAGACAAACAGCCATCATAGGGGTACCGCTCCATGCTCAAACCCCATATCTCCAAATTCTCTATTGGTATCAATGGCAGATGCTTTAGGTATTTCTCATAAAAAGATCTGTACAGCAGAGTGACTTGCGATCCACTCTCCAGCAAAGCCTTTGCATAGATCCCTTCCACCTGGATAGGAAGAACAGAGCTAGGTCCCACTAACTTGCTCGGAAGAACTGAGGGCTCAACTTTGACTCTTTTGCACTTTGTGGAACGTGTCTTTCCCGGAGCTTCAGGCCGTTCCTCTACTGAGCCCCAGAGAAGTTTCCCGATGACTGTCTCATTCTGATGAGTCGCTGGTTTACTTTCCTGAGATTTTCTTCATTTGTACAGTCGTGCTTCAGATGCCCATCTTCTCCACATCTGTAGCAGAAGACATTAGCTTTGTTCACTGGTCTGGTTGGTGTTTAACTCTCTGCCACTGCAGCCAGACTGTGCATAGCAGGACAATCATGAGTTACAGGTTCGTTTGCTGCAGCTGACAAATGTGACACCTCATTTTTCAGCCCCCTAATCTCTCTTTTCAGCTTCTCCACTTCTGAGTCGGCAAGATTAGTGTTAGCAGATGACTCCTTCTTGGCAGAGGACACTACAGACATGGCTACATTAGACTGTAATGAGCTCCTACTGTTCACCATATTTTCTTCTTCTCTCACCTCCTTCATTAACTCATTAAAAGAAGGAGGGGCACATAGCTTATGGGTCATCCTCAAACGCATAGCCACCAGGTCACTTGAAAGGGCACCTCTGACTATCTGCTGCATTCGAAGATGATTCAGGGCAGAATACTCTATGCCCTTTTTCCTCAGCATACTGTGTGCAGCATCCTGTCCAGCATCCTGTCCAACCTCAGTATGTAGGCTGAGAGCTTCTCTCCCTCATTCTGGTAAGTGCTCCGAAACTTTGGCATCAAATCTGCAGCATCCTCTGTACTGCTAAATGCTGACTCTAGCACACTAAAATAGTCACTGAATGTAGCTGATGGGTTTCCGGTCTTTTCAAACCTAACAATATCTGCTGCAGGACCTCTGAGACACTCTACTAGTCTCTGCTTCTTAACATTATCAGAACACTGCCATTCCTCCAGAATGTGGGTAGTCTGCTCCACCCAGACCTCATACTCATCTTCCCCAGGAGGAGTTGGTATGGACCCTGAGAAAGGGCGCAGCTTTCTACATCCAACTCTCTCCTCAGATGAAGCCATGTGACAAGTTTGGACAAGGGAGTTTATGGCATCAACGAGCTTAGTGTTGAGGTCAGGTGCAGAGGAAACAAAACTTGGAATGTCAGCTAATAATTTCCCCTCTTTCTGGAGAAAAGAGATCAACTTAGTCTGGAACTCCTCTTCCCTACTCTGCTTAGGAGTTTCAGCTGCAACACGAACAACCTGGGTGTACCAGGGACCCACTTCAGGTCCTCCAATCTCTGCAGGAATAGACATCTGGGAAATGCTACCAGTTACTTCAGTCAAAACAAACTGACATCGCTTAGTTTTATCAGAGCAACGATCAAGCACTTTGCATTTCCCAATTCCCAGAACAGCATCCAGCTCATTATAGACTACTCTGTCTTCACAGTCTGTAGGCACATTGCTCAGAATAAGAACTCTGTCCAGCTCAACATCTTGCTCTCTGCACCATGCAATAATCTCACTAACCTCCATTTTATCCCCTTGCATAACTGATAGTACGTGTGCAAAGAAAAAAAAAAATCTCAGAATAATTACTGTACACACTTAAATCACTTCCAATTTTCTTTCCACAGAACTTCACAGCTTCTGAAAACACAATCTGAAACGATCCCGGACGAGCCCCCACAAATGTAGCACTCTCCGCTGAACGGCTCAAATGCTAAGTATGTCTAGGGAGTTTCCATAAAACAAGCAATAAAATTTTGGGTGAGAGTTACATCAATAAATTGTCAATAGCTGTTTACATTTTAGTAATAACAGACCTTAAAATACAACCCAGGGTCTCAGATGTCAGTATGAAGTGTTTAAAATTATATATACAGAGTGTAGAAGTGGGTGTATACTGTGTTTCTATTGCATAATGTAAATTCCAATCTCCGTAAAATTACTCAACTGTACATTAAACAATTAACCATTCCATTTATCTTCACAGGAAGATCACAGGACAAAGAGATTGTCAATAAACCTTTACATTTATTAAACGTGGACTCTTTTGTTACCTTTTTTTTCTCTGTAGTTAAATCATTTTAGGGCACTTTATGACCCAATTCACACATTGGAAACACAACCAAACTTAGCTCAAACGGATAATCAAAGTAAACAAAGATTCACAACAGAATAGTATAATCAAAATACCTAAAATAAAGTTTTACCCAGCTGGGATTTAAGTCTCTCGTTGGTGCGCAATGTTGGAGCTCACGTGAATGTGCAACGATTATGAATACTCACGAAATCCAGGGAAAAAGAGAAGTTCAAACACAGTACCAGTTCAGGAAACACAAACAAATGATTAGCAAATCCGATCGTCACTGACGTCCTCTCGCGAATGAGCACTCACGAATGTCCTCGCGAATCCTCCGTCTGTGATGCAAACAGGCCCGATCCGCAGCCGCGAAACAGCCTCGGTTTCTCCCAGTCAATCACCACGTCGCTCTCACTGAACTGTTAACACTACAAAATGTCCGTCAGTCCTTAGTTGGAACAAATAAACATGCCGGGTATTTTAAATTCTTGGATAAAAAAAAAAATAATAATTAAAAGAAGACGAGTATCGTCTTTCTTCCTCAATTGCATCACTCCATCCTCTCCTCATAGCCCCGCCCCTTCAACTCTCGGGGGTCATTCTCTAAACACCTCATTGGATAATCAGTAACATTCTTTTTTTTTTTTAATAAAATACAAACTCTGATTTGAAAGTCCACATCAATTTTAAACCCTTTTCCTTTTAATATAGAACACCAAATATGAATTTTAGATCGAACAATCTAAACAAACAAAAAAAACTAAATTAATTTAATAGACCCTATTTTAATAGGGCTCTACATTCTCCCCCCACCAATAATCGTTATGCCCTCATAACGAGGGAGAAATAAAAGAAAACATACCAATTGTCACTATGATGAAATGTGTATTAACACAGCAACCCCCCTTTATTTTTTTAAAGTTACATATGCACAATACATATCTCTCTAGGTATGTGAGCAAAATAAAAACATATATGAGTCGACCTACGAACAGTACGCACTCAATCAAACTACTGTCTTGGGCTTAAAGTAACTACACAGGTACTCAACTTTCTCAAGGGCACATTCAACCACAAATACGCAGTAGAACAGTATCTAACAGAGTTTACAACTTTTGCTTGAGCAAGGACAGGCTCAAATTTCGGCATCCCAAGGGTATCATATGTAAACCTCTTAGGCACAGTTCTTGTTCTCTGAGACCTACCAGTTTCAGATACATTATCAGAGACATTTTGATTTGCATCACTTTGATCGACGTTCACTAGATCCTGCACGGAACTTGTAACAGTATCACAGAGATCTGAAACTCTACTCACATCTTGTAAATTGTCAGAGTCATTCTCTAACAGAAGTCTTGAACCAGACTCTATAGATTCAACTGTCTCAATTTCTTGAGGAGTCTCAACTCTTGTGTCTGAGTGTTCCACATTCTCAGTGACATCATTCTCAGAAACCACTGCATCCTTCTCAGAAATTTCCATTCTCC
>JAUZSZ010000139.1:4861360-4874308 GCA_034780575.1 Labeobarbus marequensis
CTCAAACTCCCTGCATTTCTGTTCCACTGGCTGTTGCTTGCTTCCTGCCTTTGACTCCCTCCCCATCCCCTCTCTCTCACTCGCTCGCACTGCACTGCCTCCCTTTCTGGTTCATTCTTCCTCCCACTCCCTCTCACGGCTTTTCCTCTCTCCCTCGCTCTCGTTTACCTACTTGCAGAAACTCGTCGTACCTCAATCAGTGAGGGGGGTCGTGGAGGGGGGATTTAATCCAGTGCTGATGCTGTGTGTCCATGTATGTTCCCAGCCTTGGGACTGATCTGATTACTTCTGTTCTGCCTCAGTATGCTACAATTACAACCAGGATTTTATAGCAGGATGCCAGGGGAGGCACACTCCCCCTCTAGTGCTTTATGGGGCAGCACAGGCAGGGCTAGTCCCTAAAAAAACGCATGAGGATGTGACTTTTAAAATTAATAACCTGGCACTCTGCAGCATGAAAATACTTCTTCATGTCTTTGGTTTATTTCTGGTTTGTCTGGTGTGGAGGGGTTCTCAGAAAGTGCATATACTGAAGTTTCAGTTCTACATTAGTTGCATGTTTTCATTTCAGTTGTATGTTTTAAACGTTTTAGTAACCACAACAGTTTAGCTATATAAGGACCTAAAGAAATATTGCAGTTAAATTAAAGTGCAACTATTTGGAAAGTCTACCTATATATTTCACACATTTTTAAGATTGAAGTGGTAACATTTGTATTCTCCATATCCAAGATTAAAAGGTCACAAATGCAAATGTTTACCATTGTTATTCCCAGCTGTTTCAGGTTTCAGGTCCTTTCTCATTTCCACATAAACTGAACAATCACTCTGAGGTCAGGAATTTTACCCCTGACATAATGTCTGATTCATATCAACCCAAACTAAAGTACATCCAGCAAAAACATCTTACATTCAGGCTCCATTTATTTACTCATTTCTCCCAACTATATTTTGCTATAAAGTACTACTCATGATTTTGATGTTGCTAGATACCAATTATATATAACATACAATAAACAACTGCAACAATTGTATGCTTTATTTTTGTCTCATGACTTCATAACAACTTATATAATGTGTTCAATTATCATCTTGGAATAAAATATGGTCATTTTGAACTTTTAAGTATACTTTTTGTTTTTTGGCAGTCTGATCTAATAATAATGTTAGAAAATATGGATCTAATCATTTTCAGTCCATTCATCACATTGGAAATGGTAAGGTCAAGTTGAGGACATTGCATTGTGGGACACAACATTGCACACAGTGCATTTTGTTGTATGCTGGATGCCACAGCAAACTTAATATTGCAAACAGATTTTGTATATTGCGTACATACTATATACTCTCAGGATTGTGCGAATAGCATGTTAGCATGCTATTCTGAACAGTAAGCTGATAAGCAGTAGCAGTTAATGGTGCAGAAATTTCACTTAAAAAAATGAAAATAAAGCAATAAAAATCTTGAATATAGCACTAGGTCTTGCAGCCATCAGCAACATGACTAAAATGTCACTGATCAGTCTTACTGATAAACAACTTGAAAGCGACCATAAAGATGTTATCGTAGATGTAGCTTCTGTGGGCTAACACTCCTTAGAGCGCTGGTCAAAGGGCCTTCTGTTTGACACCAGACACATCACTGCAGCAGCAAACGCAGTGCTTTGAGACGTCACTCTCACACTGAGTGTGAGCCATAAATAGCGCAAAATGCTTGTACGTGGCTGTTCATTTCAAATTCAGTTTGGATGCACAAGTGCTGTTACCTGTCAAGACTGACGACACTATATAACACTAATGGCCCACAGATGCTGTTCAACAGCTGTGGTGTGTTTAAGCTCAGACACTTACACTATGAAGCACCAACGCTGTGCTCATTTTCTATTTTTTGTGCTGAATTTTGATAAGACAAAGCACCAGATTTTTCAAGCCTCCGCTAGCTGGTTGTAATAAGAGCTATTAATGTGATTCTAGTCTTTGTCTTGTGGTCAGATGGTCATTTCTACACCTCTGGTGGCGGTTACCAAGACAACTGACAGGCAGCCGTGTGTTTTTGCAGGTTAGGTGTGAAGGGACATTGCGGAGATCGGGTCAATGCATGACGTTGTCGCCAGCTATTAATAACTCAGAAATTCCACTTCTAATAAATAAAAATCAGGACAAACAAGGTGATATAACCCACCCGGCGGGGTCTGTAATGTAATGTCGCTGATAGTATAACCTTGAGAGCCGTACAGAATATCAATGAATTCTTTATATAGGCTATGTATTTGTTATTATATAAATAATTGCTTTACATTCACGTTTGCTTTTAACTGAAAACAAACATAGGAGGTTTTAGATCCCCAGAGGACACTCTAGAGGAGAGAAAAGTGACGAAGGAGGAAAAAACAAAAGAACTTGCCAGGTTTAAGAACTTAAGTCCCTGGTAACTATCACGTCTCAGGTATCAGCTGGAGGATCGAGCATCAGCATAGAGAACAGAAGCTGTGTCAGAACGACACACCGAAACAGCCGTGAGAAGAATAGCAAATGAAACCAGCATGTCATTTTCACACGTTTTTGAACATTTTTATATTGTCTCGCTCTCGTCAGACCTGTGAACATCCCTGCGATTGGTTTCAAACTCAGGACTACCCCAAGGAGAATTAGGATTATATTTTTATACTGACACCACACTGTAAACATTGATGACATACACACGTCTGGTTTGTTATCCTTGTGGGGACTCTCCATAGGCATAATGTTTTTTCTACTGTAATAACCATATTTTATATCACCCTAAACCTAGACGTACCCCTTACAGAAAACTTTGTGCATTTTTGCATTCTCAAAAAATAAATAAAAAAATCTGTATGATTTATAAGCTTGTTTCCTCATGGGGATCTCAATTTATTTCAATTTCTAAATTCGAGTCCCCATGAATTGGTGTGTATTCAGGTTTAAGTCTCCACCAGGATATAAAAACAAGTAAATATTTCTTAGCATAAAACTATCAATCTATTCAGAATTTGTTTTAATGAAAATTAAATCAACTAAAACTTTCTTTAATACATGTCCCTGGTAACTCTGAAATGATTGTCTTTTTTTGGCTTACACCACTAAAACATGCATCCAACCACCTGTCATACAGATCAAGTCCCTTCTGGTAACACCCACTTTTCACAATCCAATCAATAAAACTTTTCCCCCTCATAGAATATTACCCCAAAATGTGTCATATTATAGAACAATTGGGTTGGAGATGCGGTATTATGTTAATGCTAAACATGCATCCTCACGATTCATGTAAAGGAAACAAAAAAAGTTCAGATTTGTTTTTCCGGAAAAAACAATCTAGCATGCCTAGAGAGATTAGCATATTGTAATCCAGGGCAAACATGCTAATACTGCTTGGATTCTTTCAAAAGATTATTCTGCATTTCTCATTAAATAAAAACAGAACACTTGCCTCTTAAGAATGATACATTTATATATAGACACACACACACACAAATACTGTATGTATTTGTATACATCATTTTTAGAAAAAAACGTACATTAACAGGACTTGTTTGTGATAAACAAAAATAGCCTTTAACATTCTAGTTTAAAAACATGATGTAATGTGAAAATCGTAATGCTCAAATGATATCTGCACAAAGCAAAACGAGGTATCTGGTCCTTTATTGGTTTAAATTGGCCCAAAACACCACATGCAAGAGGTATTCGAGACTGAACCCTGAGAGGTTTTAGGATAATCAGGAGGTATGGCTTTCACCGCTGTCCAAGTTAGTCAAAAGTTTCACTTTTTTCCCTTGAAATTATAGATACTTTATCCGTAAGATGGAGCTTTACTTAAAAAAATTTTGTGACAAGACAAATTCAAATAACCGTTTGCTACTGAATTAAAGAAAATAAAAAACAATAAGTGCATAGATACAGGAAAAAATTTTTTTTGAGGCCAAGAGGACACATTAAACTATTCAATAATTGTTGAGCCTTATACAGGCCTTTAGATATACTAGAAAGATCCAAATAACTTAAATTTTGTGATACTTTCAGGAAGTAATTTTGTAAAAAGACACAAGTTTGGAATATTCTAGGTTAAAATCAAGTGCACGTACAAACACAAAACATGTGGGCAGATTTGCACTTACAAATGTAAGTCTATGGGACAAGTACACAGTTGCCTCATAGGCTTCTAGTAAAAGTATTTCTGTATGCACTTTTTTTGGTAGCTTGTACAATGTTTTGTGGTAACCGACATCCCAGATGTGATGTCGAAAGATCTTAACTTGTATACACCCAGTAAAATACACAAAATAATCTGTCAAAACCACTGGAGCTAAAACAAACCGATGGCAGAAATGGGACAATGAGACTTTAAGTTGTTGAATTCTTTGTTCACATAAGTTAAAAACAATCAGAAGTGATGTATCAGGGAAATAACGGCTCTGTCGTGTATTTACACATAAAACCTTCATTAAAACAGTAAATAAACACGCCGAAAGGTAGTACAGTGACATTCTAGCACATTCTTCATTCCTCGCTAAGGAACTGCATCACTGTAAAGGCGTCCCATCAGCAAGGGGGCGATATGGAGTGGAAAAACAAACATCAGATGAACATAAACCGCTCTCTGACCAAGTTTAGAAATCACAGGGGTGATCATTTACAAATAGTTTACCATCAATCTGAAGATGAATCACAAGAGACATGTCCAAAAACAGTCCTTTTTGGTTGCGGATTTAACATGTCTATTTTCGGGAAGCGAGAGGGTGATGCTGCAGGCTCATTTCCTAAAATTAGAGATGAAACGTTTCATACATATCCCCCAGTGCATTTCGTATTTGCAGTGCTTGAAATATCCTCTCAGCATCAAAAAGGTTTGCAAATGGTCCTTCATTTCCTCCAATGGTGGATCTTTAAAAAATTGTGGTCTCAAATTACCTTTTGACGAACGGGAGCAAGATTTGCATTGGGTCACGTTAGGTTTGCGTTGTAAACCACCTCTAACCCCCATTTCTAAAAATACAGGAGTCAAGAAGAAAGACGTTCCACTGGAAGGACAAACGTACATTCAAGACAGATGATTTATTGTCCAATGCACAAATAAGGCACGAGATCTTCCGAGGTTAAGCTCCATTTAAAACACACAAAGAAAGTATTCAAATAAATTTAGCATTTCCATAAAAAAGACCACAGGTAGTGGTCAAAGATTGCCGTCATCCAGCATCTTGTTGACTCCTTCACATATCTTCTGCAAGTGGCCGCGGTACACTTCCGAAGGTCCATACAGTGTTGCGAGGAACTCACAATCGGAGAAATGATTGAAGACGTGGTTGATACGTCCGTGAGATTTCGCCGTCAGGTGCCGGTTGATGGCCTGGTGCAGCAGTTCGCGGCAATCGTTGAGCAGGTTGCTCATGACGCGGCGGTCGAAGGTAAAGTCGATCTGGTAGAAGCTGACAGCCGTCATTGCAAGTGTGTGCACTTTTTTCCGGAATCGCTCGACGAGCGCAAGCTCCTCGTTGTTGAACTGGCCATTACGGTAGAGGACGCCCAACTTGACCACCATCTTAATGAGGTTCTTGATGATCTTCTGGGCCTCCTTGCGGTTGCGTGTGTACTCTTTGGTCACCCGGTACAGCTCATCCAGTACTTCGCTGCTGGTGTCGTCTATGAAGAGGTTGGCCACAGTCTTGGTCGCCATCTTGCTCATGAGCTTCTTCTGGGCCTGCAGGGCCAGGCTCTTCGTGCTGAACGAGTCCATGATGTCTACGGATGAGACACAAACAAAGGCAGCCATTCAAAATGAGTTTTATAAACATGAAAAGCTGAAAACATAGCTGCGGTTCAACATTCTTTCAAACAACAGTCACTCATACAAATTGGGAGAACAGATGTTTATCTTGAGTGTCTCGCCTGGAAGCGTATATGGAAAGCGTAGGTGACTCCCACATTGAAGTCAAAACATGCTAAATATTGACTCTTGAAATCAAACATAATCTAATGAGAGGAACACAAACCAGGCTTATACACTCATACAAATAACGGTTCTTTATTGGCATCTGTAGTTCAGTGAAGAACCTTCAACATCCATGGAATGTTTCCATTGGAGAAAAGGTTCTTCAGATTATTAAAAGGTTCTTTGGAGACACTAAAATGGATCTTCTATGGCATCTCTGCAAAAAAACATTTGGAACCTTTAATTTTTAAGAGCACATGAAACATGCTAGGCACTCATGCTACACGCAGACTTCAAAAGGTTTCACTTCAGGACACTGAGGAAACCAATCTTACTGACTCATTTTCTCATCAAAGAGGCAAGACATGAAAAGGTTTCTGAAACTACTCCCTGTGCATGTTTCCTTCCAGCACATACAAACATAAATGGTCAATTGACAGATTTTGTATGCGACTAAACAATCCAAACACAACATCCATGCATTTCTGTTCTCACACGGCGAACGCTACACTTTAGAGTCTTTAACAAAACAATGGACTTCCTAAGTCTCGCAGAGGCCTGACAGGACAATTTCTCCTTCTTAAAATGACCACTCCCTTGGGAAGCGTTGCTCACAACAGAATCGCTTCAAGTCTGAGTCACTTCGATGAATTGTTGCTAATTAAACCGCAGAAGTGACACCGTGCGTGGTCTGAGACCAGCGGATTCTCCAGCACATCGTCTTTTTGCACACACACCATTTGCATTTCTTTGAAAAGGCACGTTTGATGTGACTCAATTCCCTGGGAAAATCTTTGCGAGACTGTATGCCTGGTTAGCGGGACTTCTAACGGCGATTGTTTTCAGAGGATTACACGCCGATTGCTGAGCCTCATATTAATATCTGTCGAGATCAAAGGTAATTTGTTTGAGAAAGGGACAAGGTGAGACTGGACTCCTGATAGATAAACGCTAAATCAATTTGCATGTTTACAACCAAATCTAGATGCATTTGGGCACTAATAATAACTGCTGTCAAAATACTCCCACAAAACAGATGACACCAAAATCATTAAAAAATCCCAAGGTAATCTGGTCTCAGAAGGAAATGGGTTTCCAAGCCACATTTCTCAGTTGATACAAATCTGAAAACATGAAGTCTACGTTCTTCTCTCGTTTTTGCACTGCCAACTGCAGCAACATAAAATAGCCGAACACTGGCCAAGCAACACTGGGCAGTGACCAACTTCACAACATTATCATTAGTGGTGAGTTTTACATGGGTGGAAACAAAACAAGACATAAAAGCTCATGTAACAACAGAAACTAGCATGAAACAAACAACTTCGGACTACAGATATCCGGGCAACGCGTGGTGTTTGATTCACCACTGGACAAAGAAGCTGTAACAAGAGACTGGGGTTTTCAGTTGCTCAGCATCAACCAGAAGCCAACACTCACCTTCCTGGAGGTATAAGGTTGCGTTCTCCATGATTGGGGAGTGGGAAAGCGAGAGAATGTGGAGGATGCTGGAGAACATTGGAGATCACTGAGCCATGCCTGTCTGTTTGAACTGATTGTTTCAGGCGTGTAAGGGAGTGAGTGATTTCACCTGTAGGTTTGGCTGTTCGCTCCCGCCCTGCTGGTAGATGCTGGAACTACATCTAATGGATCACTTTCTCCAAGCATACTAGACCTCATTGACATCTAACGACCCTCTCCAGCAATTATGCCTTGAGGAACCAAGGAACAAGCTTCCTGAAGCTGGAAAAGCCAACAAAAGGGCCACTGTCCAAACTCCAACTAACATCTAGCTCTGTTTTCAGGTATGGACTGAGGCAACAGGGCCACAGCGTGTAACAACAGCATGTCTTTCATGTGGTTTAGCTCTTGTTTGCTGTGTTTGGTCTTATCGATCATCTGCTGTGCAGGGTTCATGAGGTATAGTCAAAATGATATGAAAAATGCACTCTCTTTTTTTTCTGGCCACAAAGATCTAGAGAAGCCTGTGGTGACATGAATTATTCAGCAGTTTCACAAAATAGTCCTGCATTTTAATAATGCATGAACCAATTTAGGAATAAAGGTTTGGATCAACTAAATGTGTTTTTGTGCAAAGGTGATCAAAGCCTGGAACGTTCATTACAAGAACACGTCTCTCCGACAGAATTAGTGATCGTGAGATACAAGATGCTGAAAAGATAAGCAAACTAACCTGTTGTTTGTTTAATTAAATAAAACTGAATAAGGTGAGGAATTGGTAGCCAGATCTATTCCATATGCAACTCTGAAGAGTCTACATGAATCCACAATTTAAGTAATAATAACAACAACTTTTATAATAAATATTCCTGCAATTGAGCATTAAATAACAATAATTATCATCATTATAATAAAAATTTTACAATTATTTCTTTTAATATGTGTGTGTGAGTGTGTGTATATATAATAATTAATATTTAATAATCATTATTAAAATAATTATTTTATAACAAATATTTTTACAATTGAGAATTACATACCAATAGTCCAATAATTAAAAAATAAATAACTACATAAATAAATTGTGATTTTAATAAGTATATATAATTATTTTTGTGATTTGAGTAAATATTGAGGAAATGTGTGTTTTCGCTATCATTAAATTGTTCATTAAATAATTAAATATTTTTTGCAATTTATTAACATTATTTATTAGTCATTATTAAAATAATTATTATTTCAATAAAATATCATTATAATATATGATACATATGAATATATTGTACATATACATATAATTGATTTATTTAATAATTAAATCACTAGCAATTTCTGTGATTTGAGTAAATATTGAACAAATCTTGTGCAATTTTGTGTACATTTCTTTTGTTTCATTAAAATATATATAAAAAAATTAACTGTGACTTTAATTTCTTGGATTTGCAAATTTTCACAATTGCAGTTTTTTGTTTTTTTCTCGTAATTGCAATATCTCATAATGTGAGTTCATTCCTTACTTTGAACTTTACGTCACAATTACCCTTATATTTTTTACTCTGAGGTCAAAAGCGGCTTCCATCCTCGACAAAGCACTAGTAAAGTTAAACTGCCTAAGAGAGGTGAGGGTTTTTCCTGCATCCAGTGTCTCCAGACACATAGAAAATGCCTAGTCAGCATCAATGTGCCTCCATGAACTAAAACTGCATGTTCTTTACTCTACATCCAACGGCCTGACTCTCAACTCCAGAGTTTCTGTCAACAAAGTCTCTGTCTTGATAGTAAAGGCTTCAGGTGTTTGTTCGAAATGTATTTGCATATAATTAACGTTGGATAACATGAGCCTTAAAGCCCATAGTAAGCACAGACTATTGAGTACAGAACATAATGAAGGTTCAGACAATCTCAAGACATCCCAGACAACTGAAAGAATGCCGATGGTTAATGTTTCCTAGGTTACAACCGAAGCCTCCATGTAAGTGAACTTTGCAGTCCAGTAAATAAAGTCATATCCCCCTGTCTCTATCAATGAGTTACCGGTCTGTCACTCTTACAGACTTTCCATTGTATTGGCCTACATCTCAAATACTTATTACACTAGTATGCTTCCCTACATTTGAGTTGCTGTCAAATTGGCAAATTAGTGTTGACATAACACTCACACTTTTCATACTGATTTGTTATTTTACAGTGTAAAGGTTATAATCTGCCTATGCATGCAGTAAAAGCACAAGTTCTGTTTTATTCTCAAAACAGAAGTGCGTTGTAGAGAAAACTGTATGCATTGACATCACTGAATAAATATTATGCAAAATAACCTAAATCAATAATAAAAGCATGTGTTCTATGCAGAACTATTGATTTTTATATAACACAGATGAAAAAAAAGGGTTGATGAATGCACAACATGCAGAATATGTGTTACTCAAGGCAGTAAGAAACTTACTCACCTCTCCCCTGTTTGAACCGGATACTGGGCGTCTAAAGAATAACTTTCGTTCTTCAAACCTCCATCTAAACACCCCTGACAGCCAATAAACAACCTTACAGCCGCATGAATAAGGCTCGAAAATACCATATAAAGACGGTAAAATGTGTCCAACAGGTATGTGCTGCGTCTGCGCCGCTGGTGTAAATAATTCAAGCGTTTTCTTCTCCCTCTTTTCGCGTGTGGTTACCAGAGTTTGTAACCTGACTCCACCTTTTCGAAAAGTTTCAAACTTGAGGGTCCAAGGCGCTCGGTGAGCGACGTTCTAATTGACTAATCGCGTTCGGATTTGGAACGCCAACGGGCCAATCAGAAGGCAGAGAGGCCCGTGCGTCCAGCCTTCCATATGGTTTCCCGTCTTTATCCTGCGAAAGTCCAAGGCTGCAAATTTCCCAGAGGAAATTCTGTTGAACAGTGAAGGGGGACTCTCGTAACCAGTGATTTGTTTTCTGTAAACAATATGGCTGTCGAGCTTATGGACGTTCAATTTTCTTGTTTCCGTGCGAAATACTTGTAATTTGAACTGTAATGTACCTGAGTCTTATTATGTATATATTTTTGCACTTTATTAACTTTGTATGAAAGGTACGAGACAGATCCAGTCATTCCTCGCCGGATGTCTTTGACCTGTTTTTTCCGTTCATAAATGGAACACATTCAGAAACATCCGGTGGCTGTAAATAAACACTAGAAAGTCATCCTCTTCAGTGACTGATAACACAAACAGGCCTAACACCTGCGAGCACAGATGGTGATAATCTAGTATACACAGCAATGATATTACTTCTACATTTAATAACACTTTCTTTCTTAAATTAGACCCGAATGCATTCAATTTCTCAACATTAATTTCTTATTCTAATAATGCTTTTACTACTATTAAAATCAATAATTTATTCAGACCTTCCACTATATGGTTTTTATTTGGAACTTTGGCAGAAAAGAAGCGCGTGATTATGGGATGTTGCACAGCCAGATGGCGCCGCCCAGTGTTACAACTTTGTATTGCTGCGTTTGGGGCAAATTCCAGCAACATGGACAAATTCTCTAAAGCTATTGTCTTTAATGTAGTTTTATATAATGCTTTTATTTAAATAACTAACTACATGCAATCATTTATTCAATTAAAAAAAAATTTACGGGTCAATTACAATAAGTAGCCAAAGGTCGGATAATCCGTAAACACATAACACACAATTTTCATCTGAATGCCATGTTTTAGGCCAGGGGTCAGAGATGGTCCTCACTGCAGAACACAAGATCCAGGGGACGGAGTTGGATCTAGATAGACCACCTTATATAGACCTAAACCTACCCATCTCCACCCCCTGATCCCTAAACCCACCCATCCCCAACACTAAACCTACCAATCTCCACCCCCTGGATGTGGATCCACCACCGCCCCCTGGATCTTTGTTCTGCAGTGAGGGGCTACTGAGGGGTCATCAAACTTGATCCCGGAGGGCGGGCGTCCTACAGAGTTTAGCTCCAGCTTGCCTCAGCACACTGCCTGTAAGTTTCAAGCATGCCTAGTAAGACCTTGATTAGCTGCTTCAGGTGTGTTTGATTAGGGCTGTAGCTAAATTCTGCAGGGACACTGGCCCTCCAGGACCGAACTTGGTGACACCCTGTTTTAGGCCTACCATTTTGGTTTGTAATCACATAATAAATGACTAAAATGGCCTAATTCAATACTAATACTACTAATAATAAACTATGCCTCCAGTGATGTCTGAACGTCTTCATATAATTATTGTTGATTTACCTAGAAGGCATATAATGCAGTGGTGTAAACCACGGCTCCTCAAATCTTTCCCTGGAGGGCCAGTCTGATGCAGAGTTTAGCTCCAACCCAGATCAAACTCACCTACCTGTGATTTTCTAATGATCTTGAAGACTCTGATTAGCATGCCCAAGTGTGTTTGATTAGGGTTAGAGCTAAACTCGGCAGGAGTGGGCCAGATTTGAGGATCCCTGATCTATACTAATGTGACTATATTCATTACAGAGAGTGCATTATAACATTAGGAAAATGGTCTTTGTTAGTTCGCATGAAATGTGCTTGAATAAAACTTAAATTCTGAAAATTTAATAATAAACAAAACCTTTGAATGTCCTTCCCGTTTCTGAGACGCATAACAGTTACTCCACATAATTATGTTACTGTCACTTTAAACCAGTTCATGCTCTCTCTCTCTCTCTCTCTCTCTCTCTCTCTCTCTGTGTGTAATCTATCTGAAGATAACGGGCCGCTGCTTGAGTTAGGAAGTCCGAATCATTTAGCGATTCGGTTTGTTCGAACGATTTGGTGCAACTTGCAACACTTAATTTAAACGTTTTCTTTAGATAAACACATTTCGTTAAATGAAAATATTTTATCATAGTAATAATTGATTAATTTGCTACTTCTTACTGTATTGCTCAGAAACGCTGATGGCTTTCGTTCCAAATGCCGCAATTTCTAATCGCCTTGAAATTATTGTAATATATTGCTATATTTATTCTTTTATATGTTTCTGACATATCTCGCGACGTGATTCTGAACCGCTTTGCGAATCGACTCCTCCGAATCGTTCGAAAGAACCGGCTGACACGCGAACAAGGACATCGTCTGCTTTGTTGAGAGTGTGTGCGCGTGTGTGTTCACTAACCTCAACTTCTTCACAGTCGCTGTCGCTTCTCACGGGATGCTTTATGTAGATTTTAGACACATTTTCCTAGACATTTGCGTTTTTTTTCTTCTCGTTGCGCGTTTGTGAATATATCACATGCTGAGCGATTTTATGCGCAGGTTCATTTGAGTGAAATATTCATTTGGAGATTTTTATTTCTACCTGTGTTCTATATCCGACCCACATATGGACATACCGAGGGATCATTTCTGATTTAAACCTCTCGACATGAGATGAAATCCAGTGGAGATGTTATGTATACTGCATAACGAAAAGAAGAGGACGCGCAATTTTGGCACATGAATTGGACACACATCGCATGCGCGGAATATAACGGGGCGAATAGACACTGGTTATGGTTTTTATGAACCTTTCATTTC
>JAUZSZ010000139.1:4917991-4928340 GCA_034780575.1 Labeobarbus marequensis
GGCCTCTTTGAACGGGATTACCGCGCCACCTGTCCTCACAGTCCGGGATTGGACTTTGATGTGAGCACAGGGGTGGCTGCCAGATGTGGAGGCCCATCTGTGGTCTGCAGCCTCCAGTGTAGGCAGTCTTTTAGGATTTTATGCTCATCTGCTCGAGAGGATGCACGTTGCCACAGATGTGATCGTTCTGAGTCAGGCTGATGAATCACAGCATATGCATAAATCACAATATATAATTAAAAGTTAAACAAATAGTAGAAAGAAGGGTAGTAACAGACTACAACAAGGGTCCATAGAAGAACTATTTTGGTTCGCCAGAGAACCTTTCAATTAAGTAAACAACCATTTTTCCTAGTGTGATGAACATTTGCATTATCTGAATAAATTTTGTTTTTTAAATATAAAGAACCTTTTGTCCAATGGAAATGTTCCATGGATGTTAAAGGTTCTGCATGGAATTATCATTGCCAAAATTAAAAATAAATAAATAAATAAATAAATATATATATATATATATTAAGAGTGAAGGTGGTCAATTTACTATATTTGGTGCTGTAATTCTCTAATGCTTGAAAGATAAGACTATTATTGCCCCAAAAACCCAGAAAATGAAGTGCAAAAAGTTTCACAAGGGAACAAGGCCAAACGCTAGACTTACCTGCCTTATGTGAAAATCTGTCAACTTACAGGCAATTTTTTTTTACCTTTATTTTAGTGGTTCGAGAGTGGGATCCCCTTGTGCACAATCCACTGCACCACAGCTTTGATGTATTTGCATATTAATCTGGGAAAACATAATGTATTTTAACATTTTTAAAAAATTAAAAAAACTTATGTATACGCCTAAATTGTACATCCAAAAAACAATTTGGAAAAAAACAAAAAAAACAAAACAAACAAATTCAAGTGCAGTTGAGACTGTTGTGGTTTTGTAGACACAGACTTCTGGGAATCAGTTTATTATGTTTGGCAGCAATTCTCCAACTTGACCACATGGTGGAGCCTTGCAGATTTGTGTAATTCTATAGAAATTAGTGATGTACAATGAAGCTGATTGTACGTTCCATCCAGTTTATCATTGGGTCAAACCTTGCAAGCCACTTGTATGACAGAGAATTCTTGTTATTTCATGGTCCATGCAATGGCAAAGTCTTTAATTCTTCAAATCTTTTCAGGTTACACAAGAGAAAGACCTTTTTCCTTGTTTAGTCTGTTGTGACGGTCCACCTCATGAACAGAGGGATTCTTCTTGGCACACTGGAGTGGGCTGCAGCTCTGGGTATCTGCCACATACCACCAAGGCCTCCGATGTACACGGCACTGTGTCTTGTGTGCGTCTGTGTTAGTGTGTGTGTGTGTGTGTATGTGTGTGTGGGCGTTTCTTCCGAGCAGCGCAACGGGCTGGCATGGCATCCGAACAACCACTGCCCACTCGGACCAAAACAAGCCACACTTCACTACGCTGGCACACAGGCCGGCAAAACAAACAAACCAAGGGCAGCGAAAGTTCCATCACTCCATGTCACTGCAAGTATCATTCAGAGGCTTTCATAGACAATCTGAAAGAAATGTTGGGGGGGGGAAATTCTCTCATGTTTGGCTGCCACAAAATTTGAATGTTTTGACAGATACTGGTAAGCTAATTTGGGTGGTCATAGCTATCATGATGCAGATCTGAAATGGCCACTGACAACATTTACATCACTCCATGCCATTTCTTTCCAACATAGCTGAGGTTTCACTGCAGCATTACAGAAAGAGGACTGATGGGACTGATTCAATTTTCAGTTTATGTGAACACATCCTTATTAAATTCAGATCGTTTTTTGTAAGTGTTCTTGAGATCATCTGCCAATACGTTTAAAAAGGACAGAACGACGACTCTTGTCTTCTTGTCAGTAATGGTCACCATCGAACATACTGATCTGGAGCATAACGTTTTTGTTTTTTTCCGTGTCCCCCTGAAAAACATTTAAGCATTAAAATGCGGTGTAAATTAAATCAAAATTATTACTGCAGAAGCTTAAACTGTTTGCTCACATTCTGATCGGCTGACTGAACAAACAGTGTAGCCTAAAATAAAAATATATGCTGTCTTTCTTTACTCACCCTCATTTTGTTGTTTTGTCATCCATTGTCCATATTGTCAATGCCTGTAAAGTGTTTAAACACTAATAAAATAGTGTATTTCACTCACGCTGTCAGGATTTTCCAAATATTTTCTGTGTTCCACGTTAAAACTGAACAACATCCATGAATGGAACGACATTACGGTGAATAATTATGACAGAATTTGCTTTTTTGGGTGAACTTTTCCTTTAAGGAATAAAACAGTCAGGAGACCAAAAAGAGGGGGCAAGGAGGAGAGAGAGAGAGAGAGAGAGAGAGAGAGAGAGAGAGAGAGAGCGCATTAAAGCACTAAAAGCTTTTCTCCTCTGGCTAAAGGCTAATGTTATCGCCATGGTGAAGAAATCTCCGTAGCTGTAGAGAAAAACGCGCTGAGGTGATTCATAAACGGACTGTGAGGATCCTTTGGGACAACAATTAGACATGTCTTTGTCTCTGTCTCGCTCCATCCCTCTTTTTTTCTCTTTCGGATGATGGATTGACAGCCTTGGTGCGGTCTGGAAACTAATTCATCAGGTTTTAGTGAGAGTTTTAGCTGTTAATTGGACAGTTCCTTACCTCAGCTCGGCAGCGCGCGAATCGCCAGTCCTACGCCAACCGTTCATCTCCTGAATATTAAGTAGATCGTGATGACGTAGCTGACAGTCTTCCAATGGCAAACGAGTCTCGTGTAAACTTTCGTTAATTTATTCTGACGACCTTCCTATAGGAAAAGCTTGCGCTTTAAATATTAATTACGTCTTTCTGACGTCGCTTGGTATTCGTCAAAAGGCTAAAACATGGATCATGAATACTAAGAGGAAAACCTTCACCATAGTAGGATTGGTAAATTCGCGTCGGAGTCCGATGTGAAATGACTCGATCTAGAGAGGTTCACTTCACTTCCAACATCCTCATGTGAACCCCACGGTCACAATACTTGATTTAACACGGTAAGTGGCTCATTAATGCATGCTCAATGACTTTTTAGTTACTGTTTCTGTAATGAAGTTGTTGACTGGCTGCATGTTGTGGTACATTTCGTGTTTATCTATCTATCTATCTATCTATCTATCTATCTATCTATCTATCTATCTATTTTACATTTTTTTCATTTATTTTCTCATTGATCTCTGTTTTAAGTTCAATTTAATCTGAAATGAAACTGAAACATTCCAAATTTGCTTTGTCAGACATTCAGAGTAAACATAAGTGCATGCACTTTGCATTGGGATTGCATAGTTTCTGTATTGAACTGTGTTGAACAAGGTGCAAGCGCAGGGACCATGGACCCTGATAAATATTTAAATATGTACGAGAGTGAGTTACAACCCATTTGGAAAGTCTGGAAGCTGTAGAAGGAAATTTTATGCCTCTTTTCAATCTCCGTCCTTCATGAATGGGATGCGGTTGGAAGGATTGAATCAGGCGGCCAGACAAATGCAAACCACGGCATGAAAGGAATTTGATAGGCCAGACTGCTGCATTTTTGCTTTACAAGCATGGCATAAACAGACTCTCTGGAAAGTTGATGAAGTACAAGCTCACACATGTGGAGACACGGGCCCACAATGCATTGGCTTCGGGTTTGACATTTTTAGTGCTCCGGACACCTTGTGAGACAGCAGGTCTCCAATAAATCCTTTCATTTTAACTTCCGTGCTAGATTAATTTGTTTTATGTCCCCTCTATCAAAAGATATTGCACATATATTATTACTCAAAGTCTCATTGAAATCGCAGAAAGGCCATTCCGTGCAATGAAATGTCACTGGAAAATAAGTGACTGCTGCATTGATCAGAAATACAAGTGAAAATTTGTATCTACAGGTCAGTGTACTTGCATGACAAGGACAGTACTGCATGGCTCAGCTTGCAATGAAAAATACGTCACAGAATAGAAATGCTAGCAATTTGAGAATCCTTGTGTTTGGAATGGATGGATTTTCCTCTTTGACAAGGTCACACTCTGCCCGTGTCAACACGTCTTGATGTTTAATATGCATTGCGGCTGTCTCTATCATGTGCACTTCAAAGGAAGTTAGAGTTAAATGGTGTTTATTTTACAATCATTGATTCTGTGGCCTTTCATGAGGATGAAATATTGGCAAGGCTGGTTAGCGGATTTGGAGAAATGCTTCCATATGTGTTTTATAGATGCAATGCAATATTACGTGCAAAAACATATTTCACATTAGCGTGAATGATCTCCAAATGTCAGAGACCATTATATTTCTAATTTAATACAAACTTTCCATTACGAATCATATTATTAGCATAACAAATTGAGCTAAAAGTTGAACTGAAAAATAAACAAGAATGACTTTAGGTGTGTATCTCTTTTGTTTTTGACATGATCCAAAGAGCATCTTGAGCTTCTGTTGACCATCTGTACAAACAGTCACATGATCAGCGTCACTCATTTACTTGCATTTTATTAGTGACCTACCTAGAAATAGTTCCTCTATAATGTCATAACTTTCAGTGTACTTTCAGGTTTAAGTGAAAACGTGGTCTGAGGCTTTTTAAACAATTATATGTTCCTCCTTTTTTCCTCTTGAGAGTTGTTTGTGATATACATCCAACCCGGCATGGTAGAAGGCACTGGAAACATCTTAACGCAGCCCTGCACTTTGCAAATTAAGGTTCGGGCATCTGTGGCTCCATGAAGAACCTTTAACATTTATGGAATCTTTCCATTCCACATCGATGATGTTCTTAAAAGTCCCTTTTGAGAACTGTTCACTGAAAGGTTTTTTTGGGGAACCCAAAATGGTTCTCCTATGGCATCGCTATGAAAACCCCCTTTGGAACCTTTATTTTTAAGAGTGCACAATGTGTTTTTAGAATCTGACATTTCTACCGCAGATCATTTAGTGTAACGGCTCCCAAACATGAGGCCATGTGGCCATTATCCAATCAGTCTCAGAGATTTTGTCTGACCTTTTCCTGCATGGCTGCTCGCCGGAGCAGAACCAGTCCGGCCATGAGCTGTTTGGCGCTGTCATTCTTTGGAGTATTGACTTAAAGGGATAATCCGTCCAAAATTCAAGACAATTCATTATTTACTCACCCTCATTTCATTCTAAACCTGTATGCTGTTATGTTTTGTGTGGAACACACTTTTTTAAAAATCCAACAAAATAGCATATGGTTTGGAATGACGCAAGGCTGAAATATTCCTTTAATTACTAAAGAAGAAAAACTGAAATTCCACAAAAGCTAATGTGAATTCCTTCTTTGCTTTCTCATTAGGAATGTACTTGACCAATCAATGCAAATGTAATGCTGTTTTTCATCTATATGTAATCATACTATAATCTATTCTTAGATTTATAATGGCATTACATCATTTAACACCTCTGTTTTTAAATTTAGTGCTCAGTAAAGCTGTAATCTCTGTATGATGTGTTTCACAATAAAACGTGTTACTCTCTGAACTTTACTGTGACCTTTTAGAGTGTATTTGGCAACGAAAATCTATAATCTACAGCAAATTGCCGTATTTCAAAAGCAGATCTCACACAATCTGTTTCACAGCTTCGGTTTTCCTCTTTTCCACATTCATTGGTTTTATGACGTTTTAATATAGAATATTCAATCCCTGATTATACAGTAGGAAAGGGGGCTAGGTGTTAACATACATTTTCCCTGGCTGGAAAAATTTGGCACCACAGTGTCCTATTCACAGTACACTGACACATACCCTCAACCGCTTTAGCAATTTCCTGGAGAAAGCCGGAGAGTTGCAGACTCTTGCTCCACCATAAACCCAGTTTACACTGAACTATTGCATTTGTTTAAAATACAAATGCACATGACAGAATATGGCTGAGGTAATATATAATGTAAGTATAGACATATTGCTTTTTGTAATGGACATCATGTGGGAAAATGGGATTTTGTGATTTCCACGACTAGAAAAGTCATGGAAATTACCGTTCAAAAGTTTGAAATATTTAGTTTTATGCTTACTAAGGCTGCATTTATTTAAACAAAAATACAGAAAAATTTAATATTATTACAATTTAAAATAAGTGTTTTCTAAGCAAAGATATTTTGAAATGTAATTTATTTCTATGCTGCAAAGCTGAATTTCCAGCGTCATTACTCCAGTCTTCAGTCTCACATGATCTTCAGAAATCATTCTAATATGCTGATTTGTTGCTCAAGAAACATCTGCTTATTATCAGTGTTGCAGTTGTGCTGAATAATATTTTTGCAACTTTACTGTCACTTTGGAGAAAAGTAAACTTATTAAAATTAATAAGTTAATAACTTAATAAAATTGTTTTATTACTGACCCCCAAACTTTTGAATGGTAGTTAGGTACATATTTAAAGGAATATTCCACCCCAAAATGAAAATTTTGTCATCATTTAGCTACTCACCCTCAAGTTGTTCCAAACCTGTGTGAGTTTCTTTCTTCTGTTGAACACTAAAGAAGATATTCTGAAGAATGTTGGTAACCAAACAGCTGACAGTAGCCATTGACTTCCATGATATGAAAAAAAAAATACTATGGAAGTCAGTGGCTACCATGTATTATTTGGTTACCAACATTCTTCAAATCTTCTTTTATATTCAACAGAAGAAAGACTATTTTATAGTGTTAATTTGACGAATGCACATTAATATCTGATGTTTTCGACTACAAATAAAATGATTTACGAATCCTTATCCTTACAATCACAATCAGCCACGGAAATCCATTCGTCAAAACCCTTGTTTTTTTCCCCATTGTTATCAGTGAAATTTTATACATATTCAGCAAGAAAAATATCCCAAGATATATTCTTCTCCCTCAGCAAAACGCTATCAAACAGGAGCACAATCGCGCTATTATGACATCACTATGAGGGTGGCCTAGGAATGCTGTGGAAACAACAATAACACATCACATTTTTCTGCAGCACGAAAAGTAGCAGCCGTCATGGCTTTAAAATTCGGCTGTCCGTCCTCCAGTCTAGGAATGTCCAAATCTAATGGATCATTCAGTTCCGATCAGCTCCATAAAAGAAGACTTGAGACATCAGGCCACTTTTGCATAGGACCGTAGCAAACTCTTTTCTACATTTTCACCCCCTTTTCCCTCGTTTTATATTCTTGAGAAAATTTCACTCCATAAGAGGGAAAAGAAGAAAAAAAAAAATGCTACCGAGCCCTTAAAATAGGATTCTGAGAACATATTTATCCAGTAGCTTTTTGCAGCGCTCACGTCATGTTTTTCCACCAGGAGTTTTGAAAAGATGAACTTTGACTGGGTAGCTGTATCTGTAGCGTCTGCACTGTGACATCTGCTGTTTGATCATGTTGGACTCTTCTCAGGCAGTCGATGTCTATCAGCTAAACAGGACAATTTATATCGAGGAGCAGATTATTGCATTCCAGGTTTAAGTACACTGTGGTTTTCACTGTATTGCCCTTAGGATCGGGGCTTTTGTGGAGCTAGTTATCCTCAAAAAAGTCCAGTTAAGGTCCAAATATGCTGAATCGGGAAGCTTTGAAAGCAGTGCAACTTTAATGGAATAGTTCACCAAAAATGACTCACTCTCATGTTGTTTATTTCTGTTGTAACATTAAATTAGACATTGGATCTGCCATATTTATTCAGCTCATAGTGGCCATGTCTGTCAAGCTCCAAAAATCCCCAAAAGTATTAAAATGTCATGAAAGTAGTTGTGCACTGATTTCTTTTTACATTTTTTGAAGTAATATAATAGTTTTGTGTGACAAGCGAAGCCGTGGAGACACTTCCAGAGTAAAAAATGATGTGGAAATGCCAGGTGTCATGTTATTTGGCAAAAAAAAAACCCCATTGTTTTAAGTGAAAAGTACTGTACATTTATATATTTTCAGAGGCTTTTAGATGTTTTAGCTAGATAACATAAGACTGAAATACTTGTTAATCATTTACGATTTTTCACTGTATATGGTAAGGTAATTAGTTAACCGTTTATAAGGTTTTATGGTAGCATTTTTATTATTACGTTTACAATTTACATTTTCAATAAAAATGACATATTTATAACAGGTGCCTTTATCCAAAGCACTAACAAAAGAGGAACAAAAACAGTTCAACAAAGAGCCAAAGAATTTATAATATAATGCCAGGTTTATTAAATAGTTTATTAGGTTACAACTAGATTAGAACGCAAGCTAGACTTGAATAAAGTTTATTTACATTTTATTTCACAATATAAAATGACGTATTTGATTAGATTTTTTAAAATCAATTTTATTGTATGTTTTTATAAAGGAAATAACCTCATAATTTTCTAAAATAAATTATCCTCAATTTAGTTCATCATAACTATTTTCACTTCACTCTAGTTTAAATCTGTCATTTCTTCGTCACTAGCACTCAACGGAATAGCTAAATAATGACACTTTCCAAACAGGTTTCCTGAACATTCACTCCATCTACAATTGGTGGAACAAACAGAAAGTTTATTTAACATAAAAAGTTGTATATTTTAACTTTAAAAACTTTAAAGGGATAGTTCGCCCAAAAATGAAAATTCTGTCTTTAATTACTCACCCTCATATAGTTCCAAACCCTCATGTCATTCCAAACCCATAAGACCTCTGTTCATCTTCAGAACACAAATTAAGATATTATTGATGAAATTCAAGAGCTTTCTGACCCTTCATAGACAGCAACGGAATCGACACATTCAAGGCCCAGAAAGGTAGTAAGGACATCATTGAAATAGTCCATGTGACATCAGTGGTTCAACTGTAATGGTATGAAGTTACGAGAACACTTTTTGTGTGCAATGAAAACAAAAATAACTACTTTATTCATTGATTTCTTCTCTTCCTATTAGTCACCACTGCCATTTGGTCGAACCCCACAACACCAACCTGGTTTGGAAAAGCTGACAATCTCTCCCTCTCTCCCCATAGGGTACGGGCCGCCCCAGGACACAGCTGGACGGCAGCTGCAGAGCATTTGGATGTGAAGTGGGTGGGTGGGTGGGTGGCTGGGAGGTGCGGCTGTGGTGGGGAGGGTTCCTGGCACCGTGATTTGGTGGATAAACAGAAATGAAAATCACATTGCCAGGGATTTCCACCCCTGCACAGTTCTTCAGGTGCCCCACGCCTACACCGCCTCCCGCTGGTACGTGTCCAGCTCCTGACCGGCTGTATTTTGGAGATCCTGTAAGAAGCACAGATTTTGTCTGAATTAGTCTGTCAGGGTGCTTGTGTGCATGTAGCTTAAAGTCAACACAGACCCTGTTTACTTTCTTAATGCGTCTTCCTGCTTTTATTGTGCCGGTTTTATCATTCATCAAAATGTACTTGCTCCACTTAGGAAACGATTTTACTTTAATAAGTCAAGCATGACTATTACTAATGCTCATCCTTGGGGTTATGGATTTAAGCAGACCCCTAACTGTGAGAATTAAACTTTGGTTCTTACTTTTCTAAGAATCCAGACTTGTTTTTGCCTGGTGGATGATAAAATGTGCAAAAACATCCCAGGAGGAACCATGAAGAACCAAAATAGAGCTCTTTCCACATTTACCAATGAACAAAATGAACAATCATCATAGCAACCACATAGCAACGTGCCTAAGCCACTAAAAACACCTTACCAATACACAGCAACACCCTGGCAATCACATAAAACACCCTTGCGTTGTGTTGGCGAGTTTTGCCTTATCAAATGGCACTTACATTTTATTCTGAAAATGTAAAACTCTCTTTTTTAACGTACTGCTTGCTACAGCAAATTGAGATTTAGCTTTTGTTTATGTAACCTCTTTGGCATTTAGTTCATGTGAGTGCAACTGCTTGGTATGTTTTTCAGACTCAATAACACAAACAGTGACTCATCGCTTTGGAAATATCATGTTTCCTCAGGAATGACAGATAATGACTTACTGGAATATTGGCGAAGGCAAAAGGGCATCTGGCAAGTTTCAAAAAAATGGAGACGCAAACCTCATTTGACACCCACAGCGCTTAGGCCTGATATCAGATGGTATGTTATGAATGACTGAAAAATCCTGACTAAAACAATGCTCCGCAAGAGCGCTTACAGTCCCATAGCCTTCCCTAGTGATCTAGTACTAAGGCCTTGATACTGTATTTATCAATAAATATAATGTTTTATATATAATGTCTATATATATTTAATATTTATTGTATCTAACTGCCCTTCAAAAGTTTGGGATCAGTAAGATTTTTAATGTTTTTTAATGGAGTCTCTTATGCTCATCAAGGCTGTATTTATTT
>JAUZSZ010000139.1:4963359-4973936 GCA_034780575.1 Labeobarbus marequensis
TGCAGTGAGGACCATCTCGAAATATTACTAAAGTAAGTATTTACAATCAAAATAAGATATTAATTTAAATTAACTGAATGAAACAGGAAACAAGGAAAAAAATGCTGATAATTTACTGACCCTCAGGTCATCCAAGATGTAGATAAGTTTGTTTCTTCATCAGATTTGGAGAAATGTAGCATTACATCACTTGCTCACCAATGGTTCCTCTGCAGTGAATGGGCGCCGTCAGAATGAGAGTCCAAACAGCTGAGAAAAACAATAATCCAGAAGTAATCCACACCACTCCAGTTCATCAGTTAACATCTTGTGAAGCCAAAAGCTGCATGTTTATGAGAAACAAATCCTTCATTAAGGCGTTTTTAACATTAAACATAAAAATAACGCTTCCTACAGTGAAATAGTCCATATTCTGTTGTTTCATAACATCAAAATACACCGACTGTTTTCACTTCACTGGAGAAAGCAATTTTATTGATAAAACGTTTTAGATGCATGGAAGCAATGGTTTGAAGTAAAAAAAAAAAATCATCTTAAAGATGTATTTGTTTATTACAAACACAGCCTTTCACTTCACATTGATGGACGGGAGTGGTGTGGACAACTTGTGGATTATTGTGATGTTTTTATAGACTGTTTGGACTCTGACGGCACCCATTCACTGCAGAGGATCTATTGCTGAGCAAGTGATGCCAATTTTCTCCAAATCCGACGAAGAAACAAACTCATCTACATCTTGGATGATCTGGGGATGAATACATTAACAGCAAATTTTAATTTTTGGGTGAACTATTCCTTTAAGGGACAGCAACCCTGCAGTTTCTTTTCCATCCGCTGGGCGTCGCTGTTCAGCATCTGTTCGCACGAGACAAGTTTTCCTCACTGTGTGGTTTTACAGATCTCCAGCACAAAGCTCACAGATCACATTCACATGTCTGTGTGTCCTCTCCGGACTCATATATGTGTGTTATGTTTTTAAAGAGGTCTCAGGGGTGGAAATAAACCTGTTTGGATGAGTTTGATGAAGAGGAGGAGCCGCATATATGCACAAACACACGGAGACAATCAAACAGCTGCCATATTTATTAACTTATTAAACATGAGACGCTTCATTAGGCACAACATACACACACCACGGTAAGTTTAACGACTGTTTTTATTATTTCATTTATTCGCGTCGTTATAGCTTCGCGGCGGTGAATAGAAACTTTCCGGGTGGTTTCAAGTCAAAAGGCTTTTGTTTCAAACCCCCAAACAGCATTTTTAAACTAAAATATTTAAGTATTATCTCGGAAAAATAGCGGTTTAGCTAGAAGCTAACTCAAAGTCGCGTTAACAAAAAATAAAAGATCTGTTCGCGGCGAAAACTCGCAAAATAAAACGAACTTCCCGGATTGAGCTTTTGCTAGAGTCATACAGTGTATCCGGCTACAATGTAACTTTTTATCCTTCATTTCCCGCCTTGTTCTGATTGTTCAGTCCACATCTGAGCTTCTGCTTTCATATTTGTGTGATTTATGATCTGTACACAATCTGTGCTCGGTAAATGAATTGAATGGATATAAACGCCGTCGGGATTCGGGTTGAACCTCCTACTTGTTTCATTGTGCTGTCATATGTCATAATACAACGGGATATGTTGGTAATGCAGTTTATGGTCACATTTAAGTTTATGGACACACAAAGCTTCAAGTGTTTACATATCAGCATCATAAAGTAAAAACACAATGCACAGCCCTGTAAGGAAAAACCAATGGGATGGTGGTCATTGCTTTCCTGGACTTTAGGATTGGCCGTTTTTCCCCAACTCTGGCTGACTTCTGTCCTCCTACTGTCTGTGTTAAACAGCCATGGAAAAACCCCATCATCATCAAGAATAGAAACTTGACAGGAAGCGAGAGAAGTCATTTTGACGTGTCATGTGTTAGCGTTGAAGGTTTTTCAGTTATTTTTTGTTTGTGAACGCAGCATGAGAAAACTGAAGAGTTTTTGGATTGAACAACCTTTAACGTCAACATGAAATCAAAATTAGGTTTTTCAATACGTGCTCCTGGTCTTACTGTGAACAATTCATCAGTGTATGTCACTCTAAAGAGAAATATGTTCATCTTCATAGGTCATTTCTGATAAACTGGACAATATATGGCCATTTCGAGATGATGTTCTGACTATAGTGTCAATTCTACACATGTAGAGAAATGTATTTTATTATGGGAGTTTCATGTAGTTCTTTATGTAACATGAGGGTGAACACTATAATAGAGGGAATGGGTTTACATTGAGAAACCCTTCAGTGATTAGGAGTCGTGAACAGGAAGTTGATAGTCGCTAATGAATGCAGACATAGTCATAGGAAATTCAGGTTGCCAGGAGTGTTAGACGGTTGGGTGTCCCTGCCCTATTTACTCTTTCTCACTTGTTCTTTTTTTTTTTCAGTCTCTATTTTGAAGCGTTATTGTGAAGTTGAGAGGGAGGCCCACAAAGCTTTTTTTGTTACACCATATGACGTACGACTGAAAGGGAACCACTGAATGAGAGACCTGGAAGTAGGGCTGGGCAGTATAGCTTTATCACAACGTTTTACAGCCTTTTATGATGGTTGAGATGCATCTCAATAGTAATGTTTTTGCTCTGATTTGGTTTAAATATGTTGTTTTTGGTCGTCAACCAGAGGAATGATCAATTCAAACAAACAGTTTGTTTTTTACTAAACTAACACAATGAATTATTTATTGATTTTATTTATATCCAGTATTTTTTCTACATGTTTTTTTTTACTATATATATATCAAGGCATTTTTTTCTATCTAAAATTATTTATTTTAATTAATTTATATATAAAATACAATGAACTATTAAATTAATTTATATGCACTAATATAGCAACTGAAATATTTTTTCAACATCTGTTTTTACTTAAACTTTCACGATGTCGCTTAATAAAAATATTTTACAATATTACAATTACAATACAATATTTTTTGGCTAAATGTTTTTTTTTTTCTTTGTTGTTTTTGTCCTTGACCAGAAAAATTGTCATTTCAAATGTCCAGTCCTTGCAAAATAAATCTAAAGGCATTTTTTAAAATAAATATTTTTTGCATGTAAATGAACCAATATATTTTTTTCTGCATTTGTTATTTACAAAAACCTGAGATTTGTCACAGTTTTTGCAGAATAATCACTGCATCTGAATTTTGAATCAATCCACTGTGGAGGTCCAATTACTTAAATACTAAACCATATTAAATCAAATGCTATGTTTTGTTACTAAAGTTTAAAAAGATGCTATAAAAGCCTTTTTGCTTTCTGTAGTTGTGAGATAAGAATGCTTGCAAAACGTCTACAACATATTTAAGAAATGTGCATTAAATAATCACACTATTAATGATGTTTTTTTTTTTATTGCAAGCAAAATTTGTGAATATTCAGTGGATATTCCCAGCCTTATATTAGGCCTAGTTCTAGATTTTCTTCTGTAATGGATGAGCATGAAGTCATTGGTTTCATATTCGTCAACTAATGAGTATTGACGAGCAGATGGCAAGAATTAGATCCGTTTTCTCCTACATGAGGTTCATGGCAGCTGCCTTCCTCTCGAAATCTGCAAGATTTGCAGATGGCAGCGGAATGCTTCCCTAATTTAGTGAAACATCCACCGTGATCCGGTCACTCATCTGTTTCTCTGCGGTAAAACAGGCCTTTTAATCTAGAAGGTGCCCCAAAGTGGCCTGAGAGCAATGCATTATGGGTGTGTGAGGGGAAAGATAAAAGACGCTTTGAAAGCATCAAGCAAATCGACCAGAGTTTGCGGTGTGGACTTGGGATGTTGGCACACGTGGTAGGAGCGGACGGAAGCAAAAACGGAGGAAAAGCGTTTGGATGCGCTCTCTGGCAGTTTCTCCGCTTCCAGTGCGCATACTCGATCCAAGTTTATAAATAACCGTAATTATAGAGTGCACGAAGAAAAGAGTCTGGTCTGAGTCTGACACGCATTCGGTTGCTGTTTTGCATTAAGCCCTTCTACACTGCAAAAAAAAAAAAAAAAAAAAAGACTTGCCTTACTTAGTATTTTTGTCTTGTTTCCAGTAAAAATATCTAAAAATTCTTAAATTAAGATGCATTTACTTGATAAACAAAAAGATATTTCTGACCCTGGAGCACAAAACCAGTCTTAATTTGCACGGGCATATTTGTAGCAATAGCCAAAAATACATTGTATGGGTCAAGATTATCGATATTACTTTAATGCCAAAAGTCATTAGGATATGAAGTAAAGATCATGTTCCATTAAGATATTTTGCAAATTTCCTACCATAAATATATCAATACTCAATTTCTTTGATTAGTAATATGCATTGCTAAGAACTTCATTTGGACAACTTTAAAGATGATTTTTCTCTATATTTAGATTTTTTTTTGCACCCTCAGATTCCAGATTTTCAAATAGTTGTATCTCATACAAATATTGTCCTATCATAACAAACCATACATCAATGGAAAGATTTATTCTATATATTTATAGGTGATGTATGAATCTCAATTTCAAAAAACCAACCCTTATGACTGGTTTTGTGGTCCATGGTCACATTTAGTCTTGTTTCCAGGTGAGAAGAAGAAGGGAAAAAAAAATAATTAAGTACATTTTGCTTAAACCAAGTAAAAATTAGCTGCCAGTGGCTAAGTAATATATTTTTTAAAACAAGAGTATTTTACTTACCCCACTGGGTAAGTACAATTTACTTACCCCACTTTTTTTTTTTTTTTTTAAGCAAAATACACTTAATTTTGTTTAATATCTTATGTCATTTTGCTTATCTAGTAAATGCATCTTAATTTAAGAATTTTTAGATGTTTTGACTAGAAAGAAGACAAAAATGCTAAGTAGCCAAAGATGAGCCTTTTTTTTTTTTTTTTGGCAGTGTAAACAACGCTACCCTGACTTTTGGGTGTTTAAGTCATGAACAACGGGGCGTTTATTGTCTAACATGTGTCCCAGAGATGGATGGGAGTCTCTGGTCGCACTGCTGGCAGCAGGTTGGTAATGGTGTAGTTTTGATGTCCGTCCACCCACTTGCCCATTGATCTCATGCCGGACGGAAGTGGCCTGTCTGCACTGGAGTGGAAAGTGGATGGAGATGTATGAATCGAGTGCCAGGGACTTCATAAAACGCCCCCTCCATCCTCCGTCGCTCTGAGCTCATTTAAGCAGAGCCATGCAGCTGCGAGGTTTCTGGAACACCGCTCTGTTGACTTTTGCTTGATTCGTGACGCTGTTTGTTTAGTGAACGGGCAAACATTGCGCAATTCTCCTCTTCATCTGATGTAAATACGCCGCAGGAGGTTTTAGCTTGAGAAATGGGCCATCGATGCACATGATGATTGCATGTGCAAATGGTCATATTTCACCTATTGTGACATTAAAGTTATGCACGTTTCTTCCTCTCTAAGGTAAAATTCCCACAATTAAAACTACTATTAAAATATATTATCTGGTTTTTTTTTTTTTTGGAAATCACAAGTGCCATTTTCATCATGGTAGTATTTTATTGCATCTTTAAATAAAATTAAAATTGAAAAATCTTGTTTTAAATGTGTACATACACGCGCGCGCACACACACACACACACATAGATAGATAGATAGATAGATAGATATAGATGATAAGAAATTTTGAGAAATGTGTGCAGTAATCATGAATGTAATGTCAAAATGCATAAATAAATGCATAAATGAGTTTATGGTGCTAAAATTGGCATTATTTTCCTATAATGTTTTACTTTTAATTTTGGAATGAAATAAGACCTGGACTTTTGTTCACAAAATTCACATAAGTTACCTTTCATATCTATCTATCTATCTATCTATCTTTTGTTTGTTAAAAAAATAATACCTTAGTTCAGCTAGGATGCGTTAAATTGATCAAAAGTGACAGTAAAGACATTTATAACTTTGCAAAAGATTACTATTTCAAATAAATGTTACTCTTTTGAACTTTCTTTTCATCAAAAGATCCTGAAAAATAAAACGTATCACAGCTTTCACAAAAATATGAAGCAGCACAACTGTTTTCAACAGTGATAATAATCAGAAATGTTTCTTGAGCAGCACGACAGCTTGTTAGAATGATTTCTGCAGGATCATGTGACACTGAAGACTGGAGTAATAATGCTGAAAATTCAGCTTTGCATCTCATTAATAAATTATATGGTATCATATATTCAAATAGAAAACATTTCTTTCAAATTGCAAAAATATTACTGTTTTTACTATATTTTGATCAAATAAATGCAGCCTTATTGAGCAGAAGAGGCTTCTTTTAAAATCAGTAAAAATCTTACCAACCCCAAACTTTGGAATGGCAATGCATGCAAAATCTGTTTTTGTTTTTCCAGTGTAATAGTTTATTAATCAGCCAAGAGAAAGCATCAACCCTCAACAGCAGCGGGAAAAAGAATGGTTTTGGTCGTCTTTTGTTGCTCTCTCATGCCGAACGCTACACAGGCAAAAGTAAGTCATGGGGGCGAGGCTGATGTGACATTCCTTTTGGATATGCCAGCTAATCCCAGAGCTCGTGTAATGACTGCAAGCGCCGGACCATCAGAAACATTCAGTGATTGGAAAGCACTTAAAGAGCCAAACGGAGTCTGGAGCCGTAATATCGAGAGATTTAGGAGGAGCAGTTAATGTCTTCAAGATGTTTGCAGAGTGGAGCCGATGACATGATGCAGCTTTGGCTTCTGTTTGACGACTTTTTAGAAGCTAATTGGTGGTCGAAAACAGCGTTGACCTGTTTGATTGAGCATTTAGCTGTGAAACACATGCATATACTCAAATGCACCAAACCAAATGCGCCTCCATGGTTTTGCATTAGCAATTCCCCTCAGACAGCGGTGACCTTTAGGATTGGAAATGTAAGGTTATCCTCTTCTGACGTCATGCGGTTCATATGGAGCCTGTGTATCTGGCTGCTCGTCGCTAACTATCTGCATGTTTTTTTTTTGTCAGGATTGTATACACAGATTTTTCCCTGGAGCATTTAGGAGGCCCTTGTTTTCTCTGGCAGGTCCAGGAAAACTGTTTGCATGCAAATGGCACAGAGCGCATGTCGGCCGATTCGATAAAATTCAAAACAGCTGCTAGATCAGGGCAGCTAATGCTGCGACTCAACACAAAGAGTCGTTTTGAGTGATTTACAGCTCAAAAGAAAGATGAAATGTGAGATTTCTGTCTTTTTCAAGAGTGGTTTGTAGTTAATGTCATTTTATCTGTTTGGCTGACCAATGGAAGACAGTTTTACGTGTGTGTGGAACTTGTTTTAAAATAAGCAAACAAAAAATACAATTTTATTTGTTCCTGCAAGTGGTTCAAAAATTAGGTTCATTCATTATTTTGTTCTTTTATTGTGTTTTGAAATATATAAAATTGTGGTCATATTTGTTGTTGAATCATTTGTTGGTAAATTTTTAAATAAAACAATCACAGTACGTAATGATACTAAAAAAATTAAAAAATCCAATGTAATAAAATAATGACAAAAATGTAAAATTTCTATATATATTTTAGAATTTTACCATGCAAAAAAGGACTTAAAAAGGCTTTATTTTATATTTTTAAATTGAACTTTATTCTTCTAATTTACTGAAAAAATAAGAGGTGTGTTTTAAAAAAATAAATAAACCAGGCTTATTTCAGTTATTCTGACTTATTTTGAACCAAATCAACTGACATTAAGTCAGACTAACTGAAATAAACCTGGCTTATTTGGTGAACTTGTTTTATGAAACAGGCCCCTGGACTTTTGTTAATGAGATTCAAGTGCACAATTTCAAAAACAAAAAAATTATATGTTTATTACTAAACTAATTAAACTTTCAAGTATCCCAACACTGGATACTTAAAATTAAGTAGCAAGACTCGATAAAACTCGAGTCTGTTGAACTGCATTAAAGAGTGATTTGCGTCACTGTATCCACTTTCTGAATGTTTTTGTGCTTTTGGAGTTTGTAAGTGTTTTTTGGGTCTACAGTAGGTGCTTGATCCAGTGATGAACTGCGATAGGTTGGTGAAACTAAAGCTGGAGCACATGTGCCGCCGCAGGGGGTCTAGGCCGTTGAGATTGCGTCCCGCTGTGGAAACTACTGCCGATGTTTTATTGAGCTCCACTCAGGCTGGTGTTGAATTCTCACAGGAGATGGAGGGCTTTCTTTACTCACTTCTGCCTCTTTACTTTATACAAGCTTGCTTTTGTGCAAATAAAGCATTAGCATGGGCTTTTAGATCTTTATTTCTTAAAGGAATAGTTCACCCAAAAATGACAACTTGCTGAAATGTGCTCACCCACAGGCCATCTAAGATGTAGATGAGTTTGTTTCTTCATCAGATTTGGTAAAATGCAGCATTACATCACTTGCTCACCAGTGGATCCTTTGCAGTGAATGGGTGCCGTCAGAATGAGAGTCCAAACAGCTCATAATAATCCACTAGTAATCCACACCACTCCAGTCCACCAATTAACGTTGTGAAGTGAAAATCTGCGTGTTTGTAAGAAACAAATCCATCATTAAGATGTTTTAACTTTAAATTGCTGCTTTTGGCTAAAATATGACTCCATAATCCATAATAATGCTTCCTCCAGTGAAAAAGTGAGCTTGTGTGAATCAGGAGTGAAATCTGCACAGATCAAAACATCGTTTACAGTCCAAAACAGCTTTAAATTGTCCGAAGATTTTGATGTGAGAGGACAACAGAAGATGGAATTTTTCACTGTAGGAAGCGTTACTATGGACTATGTAGTCATATTTTAGCCAAAAGCAACAATTTGGCATTAAAACGTCTTCATGATGGATTTGTTTCTTACAAACACACAGCCTTTGGCTTCTCAAAATGTTAATTCGATGGACTGGAGTGGTGTGGATTACTTGAGAATTATTGTGATGTGTTTATCAGCTGGACTCTCATTCTGACGGCACCCATTCACTGCAAAGGAACCATTGTTGAGAAAGTGATGGAATGATACATTTCTCCAAATCTGATGAAGAAACAAACTCATCTACATCTTGAAGGTGAGTACATTTTGAGCAAATTTTACGTTAACGTGACTTATATTTTCCGGAAAATGCGTTACCTTGTAGGTCGCTTTGAATAACAGCATCTGCTAAATGCATAAATGTAAATTATTACAGCATCATCTGTGCTTAGACGAAACAGGCAAAAAAACCCACAGACTTGTGTTGAAGAGTCATATCTAGACACCTGTGGGTGTTTTCATGACTTTTGCGTATTCAGTCTGATTGGAAAGCATTTAGCGTAGGCCTAAAACTGCAGGAAACGTCCACCAGACCAGACTGACGGAGGTATCGCCCGTAGGGAATCCCGTGGAGGTTTGTCTTTCCTCTGCCCACGCGACTGGTAAAAGACCTGGTTCCTAAATGGAGGTGATATTAAAACAAAAGCCCTGTTTCTGTTTCAGCTGCACATTCCACTTCAACGGGCCTTTCATTCAGCTGCATCTGTGCCCCATAAAGAACCTATGACTGATTTACCTCTTGGGCTTTTTTTCTTCTCTTCTCTCCCCCGGGAGCTCAGCCAACTCGCATGTATCTCTATCTGAGGGAAGTGTTGAAGGAGGCCTCGGCAGAGAAACATGAGGATCTGGCTCTTGAGGAGATTCAGAAATCACAAAAGAGGCCAAAATGTTTGTTTCGGTGCCAGTCAGTTGAGCTTCCTCTGCGAAAGCCCTTGCGAGAGACTATCCTGGTGATCTTTTGAAATGAAGTAATGGTCTTGGTCGAGGTCTTTATACTTCACTGGTGACTTTATCTTGCTTGTTCTCATCCATGTCAATGAATTCAAGTCATTTAGCTATAAACGTCAACAAGATTTCAGATTTGTTACAAAACCTAGAATGCATTGCAACAAGCTCATTTCACTGCAAAAAGAACTCTTGATTACTTTTGAAAGAACTTTTTGTCTTTTTTTACTTGTTTTCTAGTTAAAATGTTAAATATATGAGATGAGGTACATTTACTTTAGAAGCAACACTGCATAAGAATATAAGACTAGTTTTTCAAAGTTTGTATCTTGCATATGTGTTTTGTGTTCAACAGATTTTTACACTTATTTTTAGCTTGTTTATAAGTGGAAAAAAATCTGCCAGTGTAGTAAAACAAAGTTGTGGAAGCTTGTTTCCATCACAGAATAAAAAAAATTAGACTGTCTCATAGTTCATACTTTTTCTCCCAGTTTTTTTTCCTCAGAATTGTGAAATTGTGAGATGAAAAAGGCATTTTTTAAATTATATTAACTGCGAGATATAAACTCAAGATATAAGAATTCCAAAAGATCTCACAATTTCTTAAAGGAAAAATCTGAATTATGAGAGAGAAAGATAAATGTGAGGGGAAAAATTCCAAAAAGTTGCAGTTACTTTTTTATTTATATACACTGCTCAACAAAATTAAAGGAACACTTTTTAATCAGAGTATAGCATCAAGTCAGTTAAAATTCTGGGATATTGATCTGGTCAGTTAAGTAGCAGAGGGGGTTGTTAATCAGTTTCAGCTGCTTTGGTGTTA
>JAUZSZ010000139.1:4986999-4997175 GCA_034780575.1 Labeobarbus marequensis
TACTTTATTTTTAATTTACTAAAGAAGTCACACTTTGGAATATTTTGGTCCCTGCATGATTTGATTTTGATCCTGGATAAAAATGCTAGTCTCAATGGATTGCCCGGTTATGTCAAGCCATCAGAAAATACGTCCATTCATTCATGAGGACTTTCCGGAGTAACTTAATTTCGCTCATTATAAGCTGACAGCTGTTTAATACACTTGGCTCTCGTCTTTTCAGGAAATAACTTGCATCCTCAAATTTACAGTTAGAGCAAGCGTGCAGTGTTCCGCATCGTTTGTTCTGCTGCGCAGAAATAACTCAGCCAAACCAAAATTCGGTAATCTGTTAATGAAATAAACGGCATTGGATAAGCTTAAAAATGGTAGGTCAAGAAACCATTGGGAGCATTCACAAAGCATTGTAGTACTTCTGAAAATGACTTAGTTCTGAGTGAATGCAGGACAGGACTTTATTTCTATGGGAATTTGATTTGCACTTCCATAGGAAATTCACTGGAACATGAAAGCATATTACCTTTTATTAAAATGGCCAAAACAGTTGAATTTTAATTTGGAGTGTGCATTAAGTAAATTTTAAATTCATGTTGATGTTAATAGATTATTTTTGTAATGGAATTATTTTCATGATGGAAAACAGTCATTGAAGGGATTGTTTGGAATATTGGATTATCGTTATACCTTGGTGTTATGATGTACATTAAGAAATGATAACCAAAGGCCAGTATTATAAGTGTCGTGTGCAAAATGAGATTCACTCTGTTTGCTTGTTGAGCAACTTTGTTTGCAGAGTTTGCTATTTCCTCTCTCCTTGCTAACTGCAAAGCAGTATTTTCTTAATGAGCATTTTTCTTATTTTATGTTTGATTTATTATTTTTTTATTTTTGTTTTATATACTTAATCATCTTGTATTTTTTACTTGAGTAAATGTATCTTCTTTTAAAGATATTTTTGTCTTGTTTTACAGTAAATCTTATGCAAATTTTTGTCCATGCAATGACTGAAAACCATGTGGCGACAGCGCTTTCTAACCCTTTTATGTTGTTATGCTGGGATGCAGTTGCCATGTTGACTCGATATTGACACCTATGATGTAGCAGCTGTGGCTTTGTACTGTATATTTATAGAGACCTGCTGTCTATTCACGGTAGATTCACGGCAGCACACTGACTCTAACTGTGACCACAGTTTCCTGCAAAATGTTGCTACACAGATGCAATTGCCACTCGTGATCAGAGTTTATTGCAGGGACACGCTTTAGGCAGATTAAATAAAGGAGCTGTTTAGTCTGAGTCAATCGCCGCAAATAATAAGGTCAAATACGGAGCTGCAGGCCTGAGAAATAAAGGATAGGGGCGATAGGTTCATCCTATGAGCACCAGTAATGGCACCTTATCTCAGTTTTTTAATTAAATCCTGACGTACTTGTTAACAAATGATTGATCTAATTGAGATGAATGGGACTGGCTGGGACTTGTTCCAAAACAAAAAGTGAAAGGTTAGTAGTAAGAAATGAAGTAGGCCAGTATGGAATGTAGGACTGTAAAAGCTAATCAATAAAATCAATGAAAATGGTTGTTGACATATGTCATTATTGGCTGGTTGGCTCTATTTGCCTGTCAAGGACAACCTTTGTCAGTAAATGTCACTTTGCAGCTCTGAAAATCTGGGCTAGGATCAAAAATGCATTCATAAAATGGCACAGATTGATCTTTGACGAGTTATTCAAAGAAATTGAGGGATTTATATTAAAATATTTAAAGAGGACTATGAATGTATCGTTTCCCGTGTCTAGACTAGCGTTTAATGTGGTTCAGAGGTGGTTTTATGTCTATATATTATGTCTATATATTATATATTGTCTATATATTATTTAACTGTCAAATTGTTTTATATTAACATAAATATTTGCAAAATAGAGTGATAATTGAAATAATTAATTGAAGATTAATCACTCATATTAATTGCATGCCTATTTCTTTTTTTATTTGTTTTTGGCATTTTTACCTTTATTATGATAGGACAGATCAGAACTGACAGGAAGTGAACTGGGGAAGAGAGAAAGGTCTTTGAGGCGGGATTCGAACTCGTGACGCTCGTAGCACAATAACACTGTATGTCAGCGCATTACCCACAAGGCTATCGGCGCCAACTGCATATCCAAGTTCTTTGCCAGTCAGTACCTTATTTTACTGTTTTTATTCTTGTTTGCATGTTCTCTAAACTCAAAGTAAAGTAAGTATTTTGCAAAATAAAGTGATTAATCGAAGATGTTATCAATTAATCACTCAAGTTAGTTTCAGGCCTAATTCTTTGCCAGTCTATCTTATTTTACTTTAATATTTCTATCTGTATGTTTTATAAATTTGTACTTTGCAAAATAGTGATTAATCACTTTTTAGGTGTTGCAGTTTCCGTCCTAATTCTTTGCGTCCTCTTTTCCAGGTGCTAGATGGTGGTTGCGAAGGCAGTACGTAATGCTGAAGGGGCTCATCCTGAGTCAGAATGAGTGTCAAAGATGGCGATGGGACAGCTAGCCAAGATGGAAAGGCCTACGAACTTCAGATCTACCCCAGACTCTCTCTGGAGACGGCTTCATGCTGTACACTCAGAGTCACCAAGGAGGCCACCGCAGCTAGCGTCATACGGGATGCGGCAGCAACCCTTGGACTGGACGCCAGCAAGCTCTACGTCCTGGCCGAGGTGAAGGAGTGCGGTGGGGAGGAGTGGGTGCTTGAATCAACCGACCTTCCGGTGCACAGAGTCCTTCTCTGGCCGAGAAAAGCCCAAGAACAACATTCTCAGAAAGAGGGATTTTACTTCCTCCTGCAGGAGCGCAACCATGATGGCTCCATCCGCTATGTGCACCTGCCTGCCGTGGGGAACGAACAGGAGTCCAAGCGACTGGTTGCTCGGGGCTTCCTCCCACCCCAGCAAGAGGACATTGAGGACCTCTGCAACCTTCCGGTCCTCAGTGAGAACAGCATCTTGGATAACCTCCGCATTCGTTTTCAGAAGAATAAAATTTATACATACGCTGGCAGCATCCTCATTGCCATCAATCCCTTTAAGTTCTTACCCATTTACAACCCCAAATATGTAAAAATGTATGAGAACCACCAGTTGGGCAAGCTGGAACCTCATATTTTCGCCATTGCCGATGTAGCCTACTATGCCATGTTGCGCAAGCACGTCAACCAGTGTATCGTTATCTCAGGAGAGAGCGGATCAGGCAAAACACAAAGCACTAACTTCCTCATTCACTGCTTGACGGCTCTCAGCCAGAAGGGTTATGCAAGCGGCGTGGAACGAACCATCTTGGGTGCTGGACCTGTGCTGGAGGTAAGATCATCACCACCTTGATGCAAACTTGGTTTGGTTACATTCGTTTGTAAGCAAATTTGGGAATAGTAGATTTGTTCAGGGACTTGGTGGGACATTGGAAAGTACCAACATCCTCTTGGACAGATTCTAAGGTTGAGACTCTAGAGTTTTGAAACCTTTGAGATGCTTTGTTTTATTGTATTGAAAGGGTGAAGATAAAGGAATCAACTGATGGATTTGCGGTTCACAGTTGTCAGCTGTAGACTTTGTCGACCCCAAAAAATGGTAACGATTTGTAGGAACCCTACAATTTGTTTGGCACTGTTGGATGTCTGAGCAGTATTCTATCTTTTTTTGAGCATTATGCATTAGTTTTGTGTATGACTTTGATCCCTTGGAGACTTACTTCTACAGATGAGCTTTTTGGTTGGAATTGCAGGGTCTGGAAAAGCACTTTGCTTTAAACATTCGCAAGGAAAGCCTAGAATAAATGAATTCAGGATCAGTGGGTTTGTTGGAGGACTTACTGGGATATGGGATAGTTGAAAACTGTTTCTCATAATGCCACATTGCTCTATTTCATGCTGTACAGATTCTAAGTTCAAGTCTCTAGTGTTTTAAAACCTTTGACAGGTTTTGTTGTAGTTACTGAAATGGTTAAGATAAAGGAAGTCCGTTGATAGGTCTGCGGTTTGAAGTTGTCAACCTTAGAAATTGTCAACCCCAAAAAAATAGTCATGTTATATAAGAACCCTACATTTGATTGGGTGATTGTGTAGTGTCTTTATTTGAGCATTATTCATTTGTTTCTTCAAATCCTTGGAGGCTTGCTTTTACAAAATAGCTCTTTGGTTGGAATTGTAGGGTCTGGAAGAGCTCTACTTTGAACAATGCTTTGTAACAACTATAATGACAGCTTACCCACAGATCTCTCAGTCTTCACTGTAAACTGTAGCTCTTTAGATCAGTTATTTACTCAGTGCTTTCCCACAAGCCTGTGCTTGAAACCTGGGGTCACAACTTGTTTTACTTGCATAGCTCATGTTGCAGTACCGGCTAACCTACAACTGGAGGCCTTCCTCAGGTGGTCGTGTCTCATGCAGTTCTTGTTGTTTTATGTCTCTTGGTTTAAAATTATAGCTCGGTCCCATAAACCTGTTCAGGCACATTCTGTTATTTTGCAAAATTTCAGCAGAAACCCTTCCCCAACTCCTATCTGATGGCGGTTTATGGTAGTGGTAACCCTCGTGCTGGGAAAAACTAACTTTCGCGACTCTAGAGCGCATTTGGAGAACAGTTAGCGTTGATGTTGCGATATTTTCACAGCTTGAGGGTTAGCATCTAAAGATTCTCAAAGTCATTCTTCTCAAGATTTCACTCTTGCATAAAAGTGCTGTTTTTGAAGTTATCAGTCAGACAAAACCAACCCACTCGTCTTCTGAGACTCGCATCTCTTCTCAGTACTTCAGAGGTTTCCTGTACACATGATGTCATTAGAAATCCTGTGGTGTCATTTCTTATCTTAGCCCCCTTTATCAGAATAAAGTTCACTTGTGTATCAAGTCTCGAAAGAGATGAAAGATGTCAGGTTTTGTGTTGACGCTTGATCCAGTGTTTGTGGTTTCTGAAAACTAGAAGTCATTTCTCCACAGTCAGCACAGTCATTGTCCTTTGGCAGACGCGTCTTCAGGCTTCATTACAAAATATTCCCTGCGTCTCTGCACTTGTGGTGAGAAGCAGCCTGTGAAACTGGTCAATTGAACAATGCGACCAGAACTAGCCTCAATCCAGACGTTTTCAATGATCGGAGTCAGATCTCCCTGAGATTTCTCTTCCTTTTATGGTCTCATGTAGTTGATTTGTCTCATCCATCTTCCAAGACTTTCAAATGGTGCTGATTTTTAAGAAAGGACACAATATTCCTTTTATTATCCTCTGCATTGTATTAGAGAGAATTTTTTCCATATGTGAGTCAATGCAGAGTTCCTTCTTGTCCAGCTTTCCACGTGTTGGAATAGTGATTCTTTTGGTTATTTTTACTGCTTGACTATTTGGCGGATACATCAGCTGATGTCCCATTTCTAACTAGGGATGCACCGGATGTTCGGCGACCTAAATTATTTGGGGGGAAATGGCAAAAAAAAAAAAAAAGCTAAGAGAAAGATGCAAAAATCATTACAAGCACTGACAGCAAGATACTGTTTAGTACTGTATCGCATGTCTGGTGAGAAGAGGAAGGGTGGTTGTTGCTGGGTACTGTGTGATGATTGAAATTGTGAAATGGCCTTAAACACGTACTAAATAAACAACAGAATGTTATTTTTTCTAATACATGCACAAATTGCATGCATTCTGTATTGTGAAATAAAAACTGTTTTTGTTTTGTATGTGAATATATTTAGTAAAATGTTTCATTTTGTTCAGTTTCGGCCAAGAATTTTCATTTTGGTGCATCCCTACTGGAAACTTTCCAACATTTTCTGGAAAATTTCTGCCCCTTTCAACCCTAGTCCCAGCTTCTTCTACCAAACTTCCAACTGTGATATAGTTCACTGGTTTTAATTGTCACCTACCGAGGCACCTCACCCAGGGCCAGCAGCAAAATAGTTTTGTCTAGTTTTTGCCTTAAACTCAATTAAAAGCAAATGTATGGACCGTGTATCAATGTAAACTGTAATTTTACAATCCTTTCTTTTTAAAGCTGCATGTTATTGTCTCCGTTTCAACTTGCATGATGTAAACAGAGATGTTTGGCACCTGTTGTCATTGACCGACACGTCCGACCGGTTTCTGGCGCCTTTTCTCCGGAGTTACTCTTTCGTAATCCCCCCCTACACTGCTTGTTTGAACGCATATTTGGCCTTCACGTCAATGCATGCATACTAAATACCAGAAAAAGCATCTTCAAGGGCAAATAAACTCTGCTATTTGACCTATTAATGTGGTAAAGTGCCCAAACGGAAAACCGTTTGGAATCCATCAAACCAAAAATTAGGCTTTCTTCCAGATCCAAATGGCTTTTATGGATTACGTCATTGAGTATCAGATAACAGGAGAGTTAGGAGACTCTGCAAATGGCATTGAGCTCTCAAATGGCTCTGCAAACATCTTTGCTTTCTGTTTACAGATGTTTCTGTGCAACAATGTGGCTTTTGATCGCACGTAGGGCTCATATTTAAACATGCGTGTCCTCTGAAGTAATGCTTCTGCTGCCCGCAGACAGGAACTTCCCTCTGGCTGATCACTTTGACAGGAAGCAGTTTTTATTGCAACAGGAAGCGGTAGCTGTAGAGCCTTCGCTCCCCATTGGCCGGTCTGCTCACTGGTTGTTGAGTGTCAGTGTATTGTTCCTCAGGAAGCCGTAATGGCTATTTCGTGGCCATTGTTTATCTCTCGGCTTTGTGTTAGTCTTGTGTGGTGAACTTTGGCTCTTGAGACGGTCTGAGCTATTTTTGGTGGGTTGGCTGTAATGAGACACGTGGAATGTCGATATGTGGAAAAGTCTACAATATAATGGCTCAAGAGTCCATTCTGTCATTACAGTCATGTTGGAGACCTAATAACCTCGATTGTCTCCATAACTTTGTTAATTTGAAGAGCTGAATGCATTCGCAGGCGTTTAAATTGTAGTCAAACACTGTAACTTGGAGAGTTCAGATCTTTTGTGTTTATTAGAGCGATTTCTGGGCTGCTGCACCGTTTTTAGGACTATTTTTCTTGTAAGCACTCCATGTGCCTTTTCATTCCCTAAAGACAATTTGCGCTAATGCTAGGGCAGCCATCACTGTTTTTTTCCTAGTGTTTCTAGTAAGTAGGGTCCAATGAAAATCTTTTCCTTTTTTCCCAAATTCCATTTTATTGTTTTCTAAATTCTGTTTTTTATTTTTTTATTTTAATTGTTCTGGATTCCCAACCCCCCCCGTTTTAATTTTTCTGGAATGTACTTTAATGGTTCAATTAAATTGTAATCACAAAGCATGTCTAATTCATTGAAATCATGAAACGTACAATATTAAACAGCAGTTTATTAAAAGTTGACATTTTTATAACAAAAATAACATTGGGCCCTATGAAATGTTTTTTTTTTTTTTTTCGCAAATTCAGTTTTATTTTTTTACCAAATTCCATTTTCCATTAATTTTCAGAATTCTTCAAATATTAATAACCAAAAGCGTCTCTAATTAATTGGTTTTATGAATTTTTTTTTCCAGAAATACTGTTGTGTGTTTACATTTTTCTGCTAAAACAATTCTTGTAAATATTCCTTTAAAAACGGTCTGTTAATAATAATTTGTATTATTAGTAGTAGTACTATCATTACATTAAGTAATGTATTTGTCACAGTTTCTTCAAGTTAAACCAAACTTTTATTTTGATAGGTTGCTGTGAAGATCTTTAGGTTTCTGTTTGTAGCGATATGACGATAGTTTTACTCAAAAGAAATGGTAAAATGCTCATGAAGGGACTCTCAGAGCAGTTCTAGAGATTGTTTATGTGCTCATACTGAGGTGGCAGATGCTGAAAACACGCACTACAGTGTGCGTGTAGTAAATGAAAACATGCGTCTGCAAAATTGATTTTTACAGATATGTGCAAATTTACGATTTAAGTGTACTAAACTATTTTTGATTTATCCATCCAAAATTTGGCAAATTCCGTGACATTCCGCCTTATACAGTAAATTCCGTTTTCACGATTTGATACCGTGATTTTGTCTGCGTTTCCCACATCACAGAGATCAGGGCCCTAATTTAGGAATATTTTCCACACACTTTTTTTTTAGATAATGTGCAAACTGTTGTCATGAGCTAATGAATTGTCGCCTCGTTGTGCTTGAAAGACATTTGTTGACATGCTATTGTGTCGGTGATCTCGATCTCAATTAGCGCTCGTACACGCTGTCACCAGCTAACCCGATATCGCAACGCAACTGAGTCTTCCTTTTGTGTTCATGCTGAAGACTCGGAAAATGAATGAAGTCACGCAGTTCACTTGAGATGGCCAGATTGCCTTGGCCCGATGTTTGTGCTCGATGGCTCCGAGGCCCGTGAATAAAAGGAGAAGCAGCTATATTTAACAGTCATGTGAGCATCTCATAGTGTTATTTGTGAGTAATAGGATTCTACTGGCCTTTTAATAAAATGGCTTTGAGAATAGGGCCTTTGTTAATTCCAGATGCATTGTATGGATGGCTTGGATTTCACCAGATGGGTGAACGTGCGGTTCAGGCACCAGTGTGTGTGTGAATATAAAGGAATAGTCTTACATTGTGTGTTTGGATATACAATGTACTTTTGTGATCTAAATATTAAATTTTTTATTATATATACATTAGTACATATGTACATTAGTGTATACATTAATGCATTCAAATATTTTGTACATTAGTGTAATATCTGATATCTGATGATGGCAATAATTTAATAATTATTTTATATATTTAAATACACATACACACATAGTTTGTGTTTATATGTAATACAATGATTTATTGCAATTTTATATTATTTATATAAATATATGTACATTAGTACTTTAGAATATTATGTATATAAATAATATATAATCAAATATAAAGTAACATATCATTTGGTTATTTATTTAGTTTTATTTTACTATATTTTTATTAATTTAAGTAGAAATTATTGTATAAATCTGTATATTATTTAAATCTTTATAAACATAAGATTGCATTTATATGTAATATAAATAATTTTAGAAATAATTTTGAAAATTGTTTTATTATATTTAATTATTGTGTTTTTGTATAGTGTAATGTAATATTTTGATTATGATTATTTAATAATTATATTAAATATCTAATATAAGTTATTTAATTATAAATTAATCATTTATGAATTAATAAGTTATTATTAATAATGACATTTATTAGTATTTAAATACTTATGTAAATATAACATACTTTGCGTATATATGTAATATAAATAATTTGTTCAAAAAGTTATTAAACGTTTATATATTGTTAGTTATAAGTTAATTCAATTATATTAAAATTTATACATTAAAATATACATTTATGTAATTTCATCCTTTGAAAAAATATACTACTGTTTATATAAATATATTATTTATAATATGATGGATATTATCAGTTATAACTTATATATTAATGTTTAAATATTTGTCATTAAACCATTGAAAAAATATTAATAAAATATATTATTTATAAGATAAGATAATATAAATGATCAATTATATATTAATTTATTATCTTAATATTTATGTAATTATTTCTTCCTTTGAAATGGTCTTTCTCAGACCACGTATACTGGTGCTGATGTTTCAGTTTTCAGAGTGACTCAAAGGGTCTGTCCCTGCTTCTGCTCAAACCTGAGGTGTTTTGATTCTGCTAATTTGCTAAATGGCGAGCGGCCATTTCAGCTTAATGGGATTTATTGTTGTCGAAGTTCCAGTTTCTGTACAGAAGCAGAGCCTCGCGGCTTTGTTGTGGAAAGCTGACTCCCAAATAACAGAGCAAAATAAGAACTAGTCCAGACAGGTCGGCAGATTTCGCTCCTCTCCCCTGCCCCGTCTTATTTCCGCAGCTCTGCAGAAGAGGCTTCAGTGTTTGCACGGCTGTTGCGACACTCTGGCAGAGAAGTAGTCCTGCTGGCCTCTGCGGTCGCGTGGAGTTTCCTCATACCCCTCGAGTCCCGTGACCAATCAGCAGGAGTCTCTATGAAGACGGGTTTGAATCTGAATTGTCGTCTCCAGTTCTGACTGCATGAGTGAAACTGTGCTTTGTTGTTTATCTAGCGATCGTTAACCGATCGTGTCAAAACAAAACAGTGTTTCTGACTGACTTTTTTTTTTTTTTTTTATGAATC
>JAUZSZ010000139.1:5023788-5037826 GCA_034780575.1 Labeobarbus marequensis
GTTTATTTCTTCTGTCTTTCCAACCATTCATGATTCTTTTTTTTTTTCAAGTAAATATCATTGTGCTTTTTAATTTACTCAGTTTGGGATAAATAAAGGGAGGCATTGACCCACTTCGGCTTCCTTTAAGGTGTTATCTACACAGGAAGAAGGAACTTTCTCCTTTACATAGACAGGCTACTCATTATGCCATTATCTAATCAGCAAAAATGGCTATGGTACTGTACACTAAACTATGCTGCATAAAACTAAGACATTTGCTGTGTTCATAAATTTTGGTGTAGACACAGTCCAGCACTGAGGTTGGTCCTGATAGAGTGAAGGCCGGCACATTGAAGGAAAAAGTTCATGACACCCACAGTCTGCAAGATGTATCACCTGTCCAGCCATCTACCCCAGAGAGGTACTGTCCTACCTACCAGTATTACCAGTTTAACTACCTTCTGGTGTTGTCAAACCGTTGCTTAGCCTAGACAGAACAAATCGTAGATGAGATCAGTTTATTCTCACATCCTTTACAGCATCCCTAGATAATGTTATGTAAAATGCATTGTGTTACGACTTGCATTTTGACAGATTTCTCAATGCAACACTATGTAAAATTGAACATAGCTAGAAATTTACTTATTGGCATAGACTATATTTTGGGCCTTTGCTTTATCTGCAAGCCTGTCTTTCCCAAAAGTAAATAGCTTTTTGACTCATCCAACAAATGCACAGTGTTATCTGTAGTAGAATGTGGTCACACAGGAAATCTGACTCATGGAAAATACAGCCCCATGCTTACATCAGCAGTGCCCACTCATACGTCTGACTCCTGGCATAGGTTACGCACTCCCTTATATAGATGCAAAGCATCTGCTTTGAGAGAAGGGAGATTCCTGAAATTCCATAATCTGTGCGGAGGTGTGCAATCTCAATGATAGTGAAATCCCTTGCCTAATGGGACCTCCCAGCATGCTGTGCTTCTGCTTTGCTAGGATATTAATAATAAAATAGAAAACTTGCTACAACTAACTTTATGCAATGGTGCATTTTTGTTCAATAGGACAACAGGGTTTTTCAGAAAGATCCTAAAGAAGCGACCACATAAAGAAGCTCAGACCCCGGAAGATGGAGACATGAGCCTAGCTTCCTTTTTGGATCAAAAAGAAGGTACATACTGCAAAAGACAGCATGTGATTCTTTTAGATCATCATATTTTTGTCTATTTATTGGTTTGTTTGTTTGTTTGTTTGATAGCCACTTCTCCATCACGCTTGCACAATTCAAAGCCTAATGCGAGTCGACCCGCTCGGACACCCAGCATCATGATCAGTCACTCAACATCTCGGGCCTCTGAGCAGTGTAACCCCTCACTGAACCGCGTGATGACCAATGCGAATGAGCTACGCCACCTTGATGAGTTCCTGGGCAATCAGGTCTGAAGAATGGATTGGACTGCAAGATCAGCTTTTTTTAGTTGATTGTGTGGTTATGCATAATCGTGCAATCAATTGATGAGTGATTGAAGAGTGTTAACGTGTTAAGTCATGTTTATAATGTATACAATTTTTGACAAGCTTTGCATTTTCTCAGGCTTATTCTATCTCTTATGTGGTGTAGGTGAACGATTTGCGCTCACGGGGAAAGCAGCTTTCAGGAACAGAGCACATCTTCATTACTGCCACTATGCAGTTCAGAGAAAACATCAAGGGGATGTACTCATTCTCTGTGAGTAGAGCTAATTCAACACTCCTTAATAAAATCACGCAAACACTAGAGTATAGAGCAAATATGATGTGAACCTATCCAGCTATAATGCCATGACATGAATTTGTTGGTTTGCTGGGTCAAGTTGTATTATGGGCATTAAGAAGAAACTTGTAGTTCATGTTAATAATTTCTTCTTTGCTCACTTACAGAAACCTCAAATTGGGTATAAGGCTTTGATGAATAGCTACCACAAAAAAGTGATCAGTCTAGCAGGAGAAAAGCAGAAAGGTGAAGTACCGCTGGTGGTTAATCTCTTCCAGTCAGTTCTGGATGGCTTCATCAGAGCGGAGATCAAAAAAGAAGAGGCTGAACCAACCAAGGTAAAAGTTCATGCATGCTCTTTTACCCTCTAGACTTTCATTATCTGATTTAAATGGCAGTTGTTACTGATAATTTGAATGCATGTAATCCTTTTGATTTACCTTGGATAAAATCTGTCTCAGCCCCCCAAAGGTCGTAAGATGAGAAGGAAGAAGGATAAGAGCGTAAGTATCTGTATCCAACAGTCCATCCATTCATATTGACTCTACTTTGTGAATTCTGAAGAAATGTAAATGTTTTGTCTGGATTTAGTTGGAGAATCCATTGGACCACATGTTTACACACTACCAAGTTAACATCATGCAGTCTTGTGATCAGTGCACCTCCTACATCTGGGGTATGGAGAAGGCCTACATGTGCAGTTGTAAGTATCTGTTGATACCTTCCCTATTGGGCTATGTCCACACGAAGCCAGAGCTTTCCCTATCCAATCTTTTTTTCCCCCTCATCTCAAGAAATACCACATGAAACCATGAAACCGACACAAAACGATGTAGTATACATGCCAGACCAGCATCTGGCGCTGTAATTCTGCCACAGAGATGCACTAAAAATGGAGAAGACTTGGACTAACCTTGCATGCGGTATACAAGTGAACATGAACAATACATTTATTAATCTGTGTTAATGTTAGTTAATGAAAAGACAATCGTTCAGTCTTTGTTCATGTTTTTGTTGCTGTTACGTGACGTAGCGGTGTCTGACTAAGGGCGAGACATTGGCTGATGACATTATCATTTCAGAAAATATACGGATTCGCTGTACACACGAAAACGCAAGGGCGTCGTTTTCAGATTTATCTATTCTGGGGACCCGGTTTAAAAAAATATTGGTTTCACTCTCCCAAAACGCTGGATCCTTCTAGACAAAATGCCTATACTATACAAAATATGTGTGTATACAGCTAAACATGTCTCCGTGTTGACGGGGCCTTGATGTGCCTAAATTGTTAGTTCACCCAAAAATGAAAATTCTGTCATTAATTACTCACCCTCATGTCATTACAAACCTGTTAAGCCGTTTCATCTTTGGAACACAAATTAAGATATTTTTGATGAAATCCAAGAGCTCTCTGACCCTCCATAGATAGCAAGATTACTACCATGGTCAAGGCACAGAAACACAGTAAAGACATTGTTAAAATGGTCCATGTGACATCAGTGGTTCAACTGTAATTTTATGAAGCTATGAGAATATTTTCAGAGAGCTCTCAGATTTCATCAAAAATATCTTAATTTGAGTTCCGAAGATGAACGAAGGTCTTACAGGTTTGGAACGACATGGTGAGTAATTAATGACAGAATTTTCGTTTTTGGGTTAACTATCCCTTTAATTCAGGTTGAGAACATGGTATGATGATTCTTTTTTTTTTCAGATTGCAAAATGGTTTGCCATAAGAAGTGCATTTATAAAATCGTCATAGACTGCTCTGCTTTCTGCTCCAAGAAGGTAAGAATCCAATCTTTTAAGCATTCTTGAGAAGCAGGCATTTCAAAATCTTGTTCAATTGGTCGATCTTTGCATGCTTTGGGTCTAGTGTGATGATGAGCCTGGGTCACAACACTTTGGTGTGCGCGTTTGCAACCTGGTCAACAACAAGACCCCTGTGCCAATTGTGCTGGAGATAATGCTGGAACACGTGGAAATGAATGGACTGTACACAGAGGGCATTTACAGGAAGTCCGGCTCAGCCAATCGCATGAAGGAGCTACACCAGCTGTTGGAAGCAGGTGATCATAGATATTTCCAGAACTCAATATCACATTGGAAAGACGAACTCTCCGTAGTTTCACAGTCATATTTTTGACTTTTTTGTAGCTTATCCTGCCCACTCTTATAACTTTGTTAAATAATTTTGTTTCATGACTGCATCTTTGTTTAGGCCCAGAGAATGTTTGTCTTGAGGATTACCCCATCCATGCCGTCACTGGCCTGGTCAAACAGTGGCTAAGGGAGTTGCCTGAACCTCTCATGACCTTCACGTACTACAACGAATTCCTCCGTGCCATAGGTTGGTCCCCACATCATTTTCTGTTGTCCTTTCTGTAGCCTTTAGACATGCTATTACTCTTTTGTTGTCTTTCACAGAACTGCCTGAGAAGCTAGAACAATTGCAGGCCATTTACAAAGTTTTGGAACAGCTTCCAACAGCCAACTTCAACACCTTGGAGAGGCTCATTTTCCATCTTGTCAGGTACAGATGAGTACATGCAGTCCAAAACAAATTCTGTTGGTGTAAAACCATGTAGACATCAAGTTAGCAATCTGGTTTCATTTCAGGGTTGCGAAGGAGGAGAAGAGCAATCGAATGACGCCAAACTCTCTGGCAATCGTTTTTGCTCCCTGCATTCTCCGCTGTCCAGACAGCGCCGACCCGCTCATGAGCATGAAGGACGTTGCCAAAACCACCATGTAAGGACTTCTGTATGTCCACACTGCAAGTTAGAGTGTATCATTAAGAAGAATGTGTTGCTTTAAAGTGAATTAAGTCTCAAGAGACTGAACCTTTACTTTCCTCAGTTGTGTGGAGATGCTACTTAATGAACAAATCCGGAGATACAATGAAAAAATGGAGGAGATCGAGCAGCTGGAATATGTCGAGGCACTGGCTGTCAATCAGCTCAAGCTAAAAAGACAAAACACGGTACATTTGACCTACCTTGACTTACCTGTCCTTTAGCAGAACGCAATTCTGTATAATAATTTGAAAGTGGTTTGTTTTCAGATACCTGTGAAAAATGTCAATTTTTCCCCCATGAACAGTCACTTCTCCCAACAGTCCACAACCTTCCACAAGGCACCTACAGAGAGTAATTTTCGCAATGCTTTTTTTGCTTCTCATTTTTATGTCTCTGTAGTGCTGGCATTTACCTCTCAGATTTATCACTCCTTACAAAGAAGTGGCGGTACGTATGTCCCTGTGGTGTTGTGAACCCCAGTAGTTTGGCATGTTCATGCATCCAGTGTGCATGCAGTATACAAGTCGTGCCTCACTAATACTAACTCAGTCCATTGCATGTTTTAGTGTCATTTTAGACATGTAGACATTTAGACTTGTAGACAAGAGGGTATCGGGTGGATATTGTGGTAGATGTGTGCTGGTTTTTGGTGGTCATTGCAGTGAATGGCAAGAATTTCAAAGCTACGTAAAGTAAATCGCTGAATATTAAACAGTAGGGACATTCTGTGATGATTTTTTTTTGTTTGTATAAATATGCAGAAAAATAAGCAGTCAGATTTGATTGTTAATCTTTGTTTGATTGCTACAAACCTTTGAAACTCATGCCATGGAAACTTAGATTTCAACTGTATTAATAGTTCCACAATTAATTATATCTTCCATCCAAGTGGTTGAAATTCCCAGTAGACCTTTTCTCTTCCTCCAGACTTTTCACTCACCTTTGTATCATCTCTAGAACTCCTCATTTTCACTCCACAAGCGATTGTTGTGCCACACTTGAAGAATTTCAACTTCATTGAAGAATTACACTTCCCATTTTACTTCATAGACTAACCACATGGGGGCAGACTTGAGTCAAATGAAAATGTTAATAGTGCATAGGTCTTCAACCCTGCTCCTGTGGACCCACTGTCCTGCAGAGTTCAGCTCCAACTCTAGTCAAACAGATGGGAAGCAGGTTGGAAAGAAACTGCAGGACAGTGGGTCCCCAGGAGCAGGGTGGAAGACCTATGCCAGGGGTCACCAAACTTGGTCCTGGAGGGTCAGTGTCCTGCAGATTTTAGCTCTAACCATAATTAAACACACCTGAACTAGCTAATCAAGGTCTTGGAACTAGCTAATCAAGGTATACTTGAAACCTCCAGGCAGGTGTGTTGAGGCAAGTTGGAGCTAACCTCTGCAGGACACCTGCCCTCCAGGACCGAGTCTGGTGATCACTGACCCATGCTGTAGTGCTTTCACCAAAGAACCTCCTCCTTCCAAAAAGAAAAAGCTTGAATCTGTGGATCTCTTTATCTTGAGTTGAAGTTGGTATCTGTTTGGGCTCTAGGTTCGGGAGAAGCCAGCTTCCGACCTTTGTGTTGTACCTGAGAATGAGCCCCTGGATTCAGACACAGAAGCTGAGCGAAGCCTGATGGAGCAGATCAAGTCGATCAAGCAGGAAAAGTATGTAGATGTTGAAGAAATCTCAGAAGTAACCACATTGCATGATCCTTGAATGCCTTTTTCTGGTTTGTGTTCCAGAGAGGACCTTGCCTGCAGGCTACCAGAACTAGAACAGCCTGGTTCTGACCAGGAGAACCTTGACTCGGAGGCGTCAGTCAGCTCTGAGAGCCTATTGGATGAGCGAGCGGTCTGTTCGGACATGGAAGGTCAGTATTAAGGTACAGACTCCCTTTGTTTCGGACCAGTCCTTTGTTTTTCTTCTGCAGTAGTCACCCATGTGTGGGTCCTGTCCTTGTTGTGTGTGGCGCAGGTCTGGACGGGATGCTCCTGGCGCATTTAAAGAGGGTGGCGGTGCCATCCGCTCTGTAGTAGGTTATGATCTCATCTAACCCAAGTGTTTGTTATGTGCATGTTTGCGGTGATGGAATAAGACACTGCATGTTGTCTTTCTTTTATGACTGTTGGTGGCATGTCTTGGGTTCTGCTTTGGGCTTTCTTCTGCTTTAGGGGTTGATTGGTTCTGTCTCCCTATTGTAGGACAAACAATCGTACTGCCAAGATTATCCAAACCAGTTCGCCTTCCTAAGTCTGTCACCCTGGCCCAAGGAGGCAGCGCATGGGCTGATGGCCCCTCTCTTCCTTCACTGTCTTCTCCCAGGCTTCAGCTCCAGCGTCGCCACCCTATCATCCCCAAAACGGTCAAGCTGCCCCCAGGAGTCCTGTGCCACCCAGCTGTACAGTCCCTCCCTCCCCGCAAAGCCCAGTCCCTCACCCTCGTCCAGCGGCGGGAGCAACCCGGCCGCCGCAAAGACAGCATCCAGTCCCTCTACATCACCGCTGGAACAGAGCTCCTCTTCCCGCCCTCACCTACAACCTCAGACACCTCCAGCGCACAGGAGCTCCAGACCTCCTCCCGACGTTTCTCGGACCCGGACATTGCTTTCGTAAAGGATGAGGCTTGAGTTGCAAAGCTGCCTGCTTTCGAAAGAACAATTTGTTTGGTTGTCATCATTGGCGCTGACTGCTTGCCCCCCGGTCGTAGTGACTGATAAAGAAAATTGTTTCACCTAGCACTTTTCCATACTAATAATATATTGGTTTTTTAAAGAGACTTTTTAAGACTCCGATTTGTGCTGCATATAGGCATTGCATGCGTCAATGCTTGATGCTTGATTTTTTTGGTTTTTACTTTTTAAGCATCAAGAAAACAGTCTTGCACCTTTTGTGTCTTTAATGAACAGGAAAAGACTAATTTAACCCTAAGGAGTGATACCTTGATGATGTGTTGTGGACTGATTTATTTGTACAACCAAGGCTTCACTCATCTTAAATAGACTTTTAAGCTGTAGATCCTCCTTTAATTCCTGCACAAGGACTCAATGGACAAGTTTTGACTAGAAGGGGGAAGGATGCAGCACTAGCCACTTTCCTCTTGGACCAGAATGCCATAACCGAATGCAATTTTCCAGAATAACTCATTTTCTTTTTGATAAGCGATGACACTTTGGATCTGTGTGGATGTCTATTCATAATAGCTTTGTGTAGGACTAAATACAGTTTAGTGGCCTAGCCATTGTGTTTAATACTGAAGTCAAGAGTTACGAATGTTGTTGAATGAAAAGTATGGAATGAATGCTGGCTGGATGTCTATGATGTAAATTACGTTTTGCATCTTGAGGACTGTATGTGCCTACTAGTATCGCTGTTTTTGAGTCCCCAGTGACATTTTTGCATTTAATGGAGAAATGACTAATTATTTTCCTACAATACAGTTTGTACTGGCCACAAACCTGTGTTTTCCTGTTTCTTACCCATTATTCTTTCTGGCTTCCTTTTTTGCTCCAGAGGTACCATTGGCCATCTATTCTTGCTTTTCTTGTTCTACAGTAATCTTTATCACCTTTAAATGAATGGGGACAGAACATCAGTTCATGAACACAAAAATTGTTCATTCATTACAGATTTCTTATAAATCGAGTTTATTATGAAATAAGTGTTTTTAGTTGTCATTTTAATACAAAATTCAGTTGTAGTGGGTAGGGTGAAAAAGATCAGTAGTGTAATTCATTTAATTTACAAACAAGCAACACACAAAAATTAGTGCCTCTCTAGTCTGAATGTTGCCAGATATATATCTGGGAATCAGTGGTCTAGTTTGCTCTGTGCTTCACTGACAATAAGAATGTCCAGAAAGTCCTGTTCAAATAAAGTGCAGAATCAATCCACATAAAGGTATTAGGAGGTGCAGAGTCCTTCCCAGCCTTGCTCCTGTACCATGGCTTCTTATTTGAACTGCTTCATACTTGGGTAATGGTTGTTCTGTTAAGAAAGAAATGTTCATGTGCATTGACCAAAATATGTGCAGTCTGGCACACAAAAATATAACACTGTAGAACATGCTTGATTATTTAGAACTACTCTGATTTGATTACAAGTACACCAAAACTTAAAATGCATAACATTAGGAGATTTTACAACACACCTTTGACCACCAGCTGTGTACTGTGATCAATTCCCAAAGCTGGGACAAAACAGAGATATGTTCCTTGATCAGAGAGCTGAAGATTGGCAAGTTTGAGAAAGACACGGCCCTCCTTAAGCTCCTCAGGTAAAACTTCTGCTCTGTTTTTGTACGCTGGGTCTTGTTCCTTTACAGAAACTTTTCCACGGATAATATCGAATACGTTCCTGATGTCGTTGTGTCTCCAGTGTACTGTTAGATGTTTTTCTTCAAGTTCAATACTTTTTTGACTGCACTTCAAGAGGACAGAGCTTCCTTCAGTGCTTTCAACTACCTGATGGAAAGAGGCTAGAAAACACAACTTTTCTTAGTTACATAACTTTAATTATTGAATATTAACTTGTACAGTGAGGTCCAAAAGTTTGAGACAACACTGAAAATCTTTTTAACAGTATTCCTGAATATGTAAGTCATTAATTAAATGGTAAATGAGTGCCGTTAATCATGTGACTTTGTACGGAGTAAGACAGGTAGTTGAGGATGTTGTTTGGAACATCATAAAATCATAAAAATGCAATTCAAAATAATTTTCACTAGTAGCCTAAAAAGTTTAAACCCCAGTTAACAGACCCAGATTCTTACCTGCATCTATTAACAGTGTCAAAACACAGATGATACAGCATCTGTAAACCATAAAGGAAAATTAAACTGGGAAATGATCAACAGAAACGTAAAGATATCCTGTCAGCATGCAGCAAAACTTAAAATTTTCAAAATCGCTAGTAAACTTGAAAGACTGTGATTGGTCGACTCCGATCACCTGACCACGCCTTCACTAACAGCTCCACAGCCCCTCCCCTAGGGTCTAATGCTTTGCCATCTACTTGCACTACAAGACAACAGTTGAACAGTAAGATTTTTTAATGATTTTTTAAAAGAGGTCTCTTCTGCTCACCAAGCCTGCATTTATTTAATCCAAATAACAGCAAAACCAGTCAAATTTTGAAATATTTTTTTACTATTTAAAATAACTGCTTTCTATTTGAATATATTTTAAAATGTAAATTATTCCTGTGATTTCAAAGCTGATTTTTTTTAGCATAAGCATAGGATCCATCTACTCTCTTATCGCTCTCGCGGTACTTGATGTCATACGGTGATCATGCTGCCAGCGCCGCTTCAAGTCGAATGCGCCTATTGCCAGGCGCAATATTATCACGTGTTTGTTTTTAGAAGCATGAGCGAATGTTTTTAAAAAATGCATCGTGTCTCAAAGTGAAAGTATACCCGCCTCTTAGGCGGAGTTCATAGACCGGTAAAAGCGAACTTAATCAATTAAATTACATGCGTCGTAAAACACCAAATCAGATTTACATTTGCATTAAATAATATCTCACAATCTCAGGGGCCACTTGTGCGTTTAGGGGGCACAATTTTAAAACTCATCTTAATCTTATAAGTATTATTCATTCAGTCATTTTTCACCATGTCATGTATCACTGCAATCTCTAAAAAAGAATCTATAACAATTTCAACTAAATTAAATATTTCAGCAAATATTTTTTCAATATTTCATTTATTTGACAAATAATTTTGTATTATAGTGTCAGGGGCATCATGCACTCATTATTTTTGAGAGGGCACAAGTGAAGGGGGGGGCTCTCATGCTTGTCATGTGACACACAACAGCCACAATTAAGGGGAGGGAGTGGTGTGTGACCAAGTATGGTGACCCATACTCAGAATTTGTCCTCTGCATTTAACCCATCCAAGTACACACACACCAGGAGCAGTGGGCAGCCATGTTGCGGCGCCCGGGGAGCAGTTGGGGGATCGGTGCCTTGCTCAAGGGTCTCACCTCAGTCACAGTATTGAGGGTGGAGAGAGTGTTGGTTATTCACTGCCCCCACCAACAATCCTTGCCAGACTTGGAAATCGAACCTGCAACCTTTGGGTTACATGTCCAACTCTCTAACCATTAGGCCATTATTTATTTTTATTCTTATTCGATATATCCCTAAATATATCATGAAATATCTTGATTCTCAAAAATGTGTAAGTAAATGCATTTTGCTCCTTTACAGATTGTTGTGGTCTATAATGGGCGATGGGCAAAGTAGCCTAATACAGTAATCTAACTATGCATAAAAGCCCATCTTTTTTTTTTTTTTTTCTTAAGTAGCATTACCAGATATGGGTGTCATGCCATTAAATACTTTTAATACAACTGACTTTGTATTTAATGTGAATTTAATAAAATAACTGCACGTTAATTAGCCTAACACTTTCATTGTAGAAAAAGAGAGCAAAAGTTTACATTATCAAAAAACATTTTCACTTCAGTCCAGCGAGTTCAAGCACTCTCAAAAACTGCCAAAAAAAATGTTCTAATGTTTTACTCAGAAAAACTTCAGTAAAAGTTATAATATATTAATCTTCTCATTTCAATGCACTATTCAGTCGCAGTGTGTAGAGTGAAAAACATTAGTGCAGTACATACAAGAACACAGCTAGAAACATTTATTTATTTAATAATAACCAACCATATCAGTGTATATCAGTGCAGATCAATTCTGAATGGAGCCATATTTAGCAGCAATCATGGTACAATAATTTGGTTCACTCACTGCTTCACTATCCAATTAAATAAAGTACTACAAATCCAGATGAAGGAATTAGGAGGTGCAGAGTCCTTCCCAGCTTTGTACCTTGGCTTCTTACTCGAGCAGTTGTGCATGTTATGAATGATCTTTCTGTTAAGACAAACCCACAAACAATTAGGAATAAAAACAAGCTGTACACTTATAAAACTAGTTACTATGCTTTGACCAAAATACATTCAACTTAACACACAGAAACTAAAACTAATGACCAAAAATAGAGTTATTACACACCTTTGACCACTAGTTGTGTACTATGATCAATTCCCAAAGCTGGGACGAAACAGAGGTACGTTCCTCCATCAGAGAGCTGAAGATCAGTGAGTTTGAGAAAGACATTGCCCTTCTTAAGCTCCTCAAGTAAAACTTCTGCTCTGTTGTTGTACGCTGAGTCCTGTTCCTTTGTTGAAACTTTTCCACGGATAATATCGAATACGTTCCTGATGTCGTTGTGTCTCCAGTGTACTGTCAGATGTATTTCTTCAAGTTCAATACTTTTTTGACTGCACTTCAAGATGACAGAGCTTCCTTTAATGCCTTCAACTACCTGATGCAGAGAGGCTAGAAAACATGACTTTTCTTAGAATTGCATAATTTTACTTTAAATTTACTTAACTATTACAGTGAGGTCCAAAAGTTTGAGACAACATTGAAATTCAGATTTTATCTATTTATTTATTTATTTATTAGATTATTACACTATTTCTGAACATGCTCAGTTTCAGATTTTTGCTGATAGTTTGCAATAAAAAAAATGTAACAAAGCATAAATTACAAAGTGAAAAATGGTTTCAAACATTTGGACAGCCTTTACTCTGTTCTTACCTGAACCTGTTAACAGTACAAACACATAAATGAAGCAGCATCTGTAAACCATGAAGAAAAAAATATTAAAAGTTAAACAAAAAACAAACAAACAAACCTAAAACAATCCTGTCAGCATACAGCAAAAATGAAGCTTACTTATTTTCAAATCCATCACGCGTTTTCAACTAATTTTCAAGGGAAGTTGCTAAAGGCAGGTCAGTTTGTCGTGGCTAAAAGTTGCTAAATGACATTATGCCATTACATAACCATGAAGAAAAACTGTCATTGCATAATACACAAATAGACTGGCCATCTCTTGTTTTCTAAGCATTTATTTTTTAAAAAAAAAGGACAACATCTAATCAAAATATGATTTGAAATAGCCTATGTTAATTTAGATTTTTTAAAGTAACAAACACCACATTTTTTATGATTTGATCTTTGAACAATTACATTTTAATTACTAATTGATCAACAATTATAGGTAGATCTACAAGCTAATAAGGAGGTAGGGGTGTGCGGTGCACAAACTAACGCACACGTGGTTGAAATATTTCGACACATAGCATAACATTTACAGTATTTACTAGTACCAACTCAAAATAATATACAGAGAAAAAAAAATCTTTTGAATACTAAAGTAAATTTCTGGCTTAAGTAATTTTTTCATCTCAGTTTTTTAGTGTTAATTTTAATTTAAAATACTAGGCACCTATGCCACGTGCTATCTCTTTGTATAGCCTAAATAATAAAATCTGACAGTCCGAGTTCAACTAATGAACGCATCTGGACGTGAAACTTCTTCTTGTTTTCTATGTGTCCTGATTGAGTTTATTGGCGGATTTCCGTTGAAAAGACACATAAATCAGTGTCATCCTACCACGTTGCAATTCAGTATTATCTTGTCACAAGCCGAATCCAAATCTCACGAGTAGGCTATTGTACACTGACGATTAACACTGAGATACCGTATATTAAACTCAACAACGTGCAGTATAATTGAGAAAGTATTACCGTCCGTACATGTTGTAGTCTACTGTATGAGGTTTACTGTGAGATTGATCAGGAGCATAGGCTATATCACTCAAAGTTTCTCTGCCTCTCACATAGAGAGTCTACACATCGACAAATAAAAGTGAACTTCAACAACATCCGTCGTAAAACACCGAATCAGATTTAGAATTAGCACTAGAATGTGACACCACCACAGTTTGCAAGTTGATTTCGGCCATCTCAATAAACATCTTCTGAAGTTTGAAATGCCCAGAAGACAGACAAATATAACATTTCATAATGACTGAAACATCAATTCAATGCCACACGTCTCAAAACCCTTCGAGTACATTGTATAATACAGTATTGTAATGCAAGACTGGAGGTCTGTTAGGCCATATTAAACTCTATATCTATATAGAGTTTAAACTCTATATTGAATTTCTTACCGTCGGTACGTCGTGTATGTGATGGTTCTTAAAATAAGCCGTCAAACAGCGTATCTCTTAGACAAACGGGTTTTTAAAAATGGACCCTTGATTCTCTGCAAAGTGAAAGTCTTGAATGTTTCACCGCCTCTCGTAGGAGGAGCGATGAATAAATTCTGCTACATGCAACTCAATAGGTACATATCAACTAAAACAAATGAATCTAGGCCTACTAATTTTATAATCTCTATTTAAATAACTTTGACGACAATGCGTTTACGTCGAGCTGAAAAAAAAACTGAACCATTTCTTCACACAGCATGTGAAAATTTATGTCAAGAGGATTGGTAATGTTCATTTTACTCATTATTTTTAGTAATATCAATGCATACTATGCAATGTTCAAATACTTTTTAATGGACAGTTCAATTCCACTGCAGTTCAGCACATAATCTACAAACAGCATGCATTTCTTTTAAAAAATTGC
>JAUZSZ010000139.1:5052494-5062915 GCA_034780575.1 Labeobarbus marequensis
GATAAATTTACGCACGGAAAACTGAGCCGTGAGGGCAGGGCTCCGCCCTACAAGAACAGTCTGATTGCAAGAAGACCCTGGTGGGCGTACTGAAATCAGCCTGTTTAAAACTGGACACAAAGCTGCTGCTTGTGTGCGAAAAACTTGCAAAGACTTTGGCTTCGGCTCACTGAGCGCGCTGCTAAGCGCCCATGACCTTAACATCTGGTCGATCATCTAACAACACTACACATACTTAGTCAAACGTCTGAAAAAACCTTGAAAGCCTGAAGCTACGTGGAAGGAACTCAGAGAAGAACTTCAAGGGTCGCTCTCTCTCTCTCAAAGAACCAGGCAACCGCCAATCACAGGAGGGCTTTCCCCATGACCTCACGCAACGACACATCAGCAGCCAATCCGAAGCGGGATTCCCTCGAACCAGGAAACCCATCGATCAGCTGTCATCTCAACTTAAAGCAAGTAATCAAACAAAATCTCTATTTCGCTGGAACTGGTCGAAGTAATCTTTAAGGGTAAAGATAACAGAGGTCTCAGCTTGTGTAACTTCCATAGGCGGAGTTCACGAAATAGCCCAAAAGACTGACTTAAACTTTCTTCAATTTGCATTCCTATATATGTGTGTATGTGTAGATGTATGTGTGTTTTGGTTGGCGTAGTTGTATTGTAGGGTTGTCCTCAGGTAGCGAATAACTTTGATTCATTTGTAAAGAAATCTTTTTTCTGGTGCTATGTGATTTTCATGTCTTAAACTATTTGCCAAAGATAACGTTACCTATGCTCATCGAGTTACCCAAATAATTCTGTATTAATTATATCGTGGCGACGAAAATAATCAGAATTGCTCAGATATACTGAATTTTAACGACTCGCTGGCGATTGTTAATAAAGTATAAGTTGGACGTTTTAATTAATATCAGTTAATCATATCAATATCGAATTCATACGACTCGAATTCCAAAAGCTAAAATTAAAGTAATGGAGTGCATTCTTACAATGGGGAAAATTACTATAATCTGTCTTTGTGTTGTTATGTTACATTAGCCTTGTATGTTATGCCAAAGTATTTGGAAATGTGCATGTGTGAAAAAGTGTAAAATAAAATGTGAAACATTCCCAAATTAATTGATATAGAAATTAATCACATTTTGAAATCAATCAATACCAAGCCTTTCACAGTACCTGTATAGGTTCCAAGGCTGGCAAAGATCTTTAACATCAACACCTGGTTGCTAGACTGAAACACTTTGCCCCACACGCTGTGACAGCTATCAACACACAGGCTACCTTTGCACATGAGTACAGGAAATGGCACATGTACTAATTAATCTTCTCTACCTAAAACAGATAAGAAGGCTGGGAGCTTTGATTAATGTCAAATCCAACTGCACTAATTAATATTCAATTATGGACTTGCCTCACATGAGTTTCAGTTCATGCTCCCAAACTAATTAGCTTCCACACCGCAAATGAAATCTGTGTTAAGCTCTGCTATCCAATTCAGCCTGAGTGGCACGGGTTCGCACTCTGCCAATGTTAGGAAGGCAGTTGCCAGCATTCTGCTAGCATGAATCCCTGCAGGCAGAGCAATGGAGTGCAGCCCAAAATCACATGTTGGGGAGAAAGATAATTACAATGTCTCGAAATAGAAAGAACTTATATTTATATTCTATTCAGCCTTGATCTTTACCCTCAAACAGTGCTGTTAAGGCAAATAAAGTAAATAAGAGAATAAGAAGTTTTACAGCACAGTCAAACTCAACTAAACACAACCTGAGAAAATTATGATGTAAGCAACAACCCTTTAATCACGAAATAGCTGCCTTTAATATTGAGAAACTTGATAAAATACAAGATCGGCAACTATTCATTTGAAAACCACTGTGACTTTAAAGTCAGCATGCAACCCCATTTGTAACTTATTTCATTTCTGATTTACAGTATATATACATAATAATCAATGATCTACATAATTTTATTCATATATAAATGTAAAATATTGATAAAAGTATTAAAATAAAATGGTCAATTTTGTATGACAGCATTTTAGTGCCACGTTACAAAAAAAATCTAAGATTACGAGATTAAAGTCATAATATTTTAAGAAAAAAGTCAAATTATTAGAATAAAGTTGTAGCAATACGAGAATAAAGTTGAAATATTTCAAGAATAAATTTTAAATTACAAGAATGAAGTTGAAATATAAAGAGAATAAAGTCAGAATTATGAGAATAAAGTCAAAATATTATGAGAATAAAATAAAAATTACGAGAATGAATACATTGCAATTACAAGATTAAAGTTATAATATTTTGAGTGTTTATTCAATAGCCTATTGCACATGCAAATGGCCCAGACTGGGAGATATAGCAATATAGGCTATACTCTCAAAATATTACAACTTTAATTTCTACAATTTAATTCTCATAATTTCAACTTTACTCTTGAAACATTTTGACTTTATTCTTGTAATTTTGACTTTATTCACGTAGGCTAATATTTCGACTTTATTCTCAAAATATTTGGACTTTATTCTTGAAATATTTGGACTTTATTCTTGAAATATTTTGGCTTTATTCTCGTAAATTTGACTATTCTCAAAGTTTTATGACTTTAAACTTGTAATTTTAAATTTTTTATATTTTTTTTTAAAGTTGCACTTAAATGCCGTCGTAATTTAAAATCTATGTTGACTATAATGTCGATATTTAAGGCATTAATGTTGTTTTTAGTTTAAGTTTCAGTTTTACTAGTTGAGCAGTAAAGTGTCTAGATTGCGCCTAACACTGTTTATATGGCCCAGTTATCATCCCTCAAAAAACCTGACTGAAAGGTGGATGGAAATTCACTGTATGTGTTTCAACATAATTAGGTCGCCCTCAATTAAAGGATTAAGTCTAAATATGATAAACGGCGCTGACTGACCGATTACAGAACGGACAGACAAATGAGCCTTCCCAAATCAGAGGCAGCGGAGGCCATTAGCACACATTAGCCTAACGCCACGCAGATAACACATTATCATGCTGTTGCATGCGTATTAAAATGAGTTAATCAGAACATATTCTCCACAATGATAATCTGCCCAGAGAGATTATGGGAAATATAGATAACAAAGTCATTTGGCTTCTCCTCACATGAGTTTATGACCACAGAATGCAGAAGTACACAGTGAAATGATGCAAGAGAACATTTTGACATGACAACATGCTGGGTTACTTCATGCCTATAAATACTAATTTTATGGCTTGTTGTCTTTGGCAAATGTAAGAAAATATCTAGTGTTTAATAATGAAAGATAAGGATGACATTACTCCAGTTCCGCACCCCATATTAATTCAGCCTACACAAAGAGACTGCGCACGAATCAAAAGGTAATTTTTGCTGCCATGACAACACTATTCTGCCTTGTACATGTGTTTATACTGGAAGCAAGTGACATGTCGATGCGACAAAATTAAATCAATCCAGTTATATCCATTGAGTATATTCAAGAGGAATAAATTGTTAGTGCCCACTTCAGTTGATGGATGCTCCTGTTTTGATTTACTGCACAATTATCCAGACACTTTTTTTTAACTGTCTGACTGAACTAATCATCATACTGCTATAATTGTATTTGCAATTAAATTGTTACATTGATCAAAACATCAAAACATGAAGTTTCTGGTCTCTATTCTACTAATTTATATGACCTTTTTTAATGTACTTTAGGCAGATGAGTACAATAGCAATGCTATATAATAACTATATTTATTTATTTATTTATTTATTTTATTTTTTACATGGACAAAACAACAGTTTTAGAGGCTATTGGGACTTTTCCCTTAATTTTATAAAATACTATTGCTACTAACTGGTTACTCTGAAATACAAATTTTGCCTTAGTAATAGAAGACTTTATTGGCTTCTGAAATTGTGCAAGTTGTGATTGTCAATCTCATTTCATTTTAAATCAGTCTAATCAATCTGTTAAGCTATTTTAGGACTAATATTCAGATTTTATTTTATAATTTTATTTAATTTTTAATGTCTGTTCGTGGTGTGGATTTTGGATGTTTATTTTAAATATATTTTATAATAAACAGATTGCTGAAATTAATTCTGTGACATGCTTTGAAATTCTGAATGAAAAATAGAGACAGAGATAAAGTGAGAGAAGGAATGGAAATATTCAGCATTAATTGTGAAAATCTAAAATAATACAGATGTAAAAACAGCAATAAGCTTTACATACCTTATTTATTACATTTGCTTAAAATCTGAGATCAAGGTTTATTTAAAGGGGCAGTCTACCAGCTTTTTACGAAGGCTTGATTGTGTTTATAGGGTGCACTGTAACGTGTTCATGCTTCGTTTTTAAAAAAGTCACATTATCTTTCACATATTTTACCTTTATTCTACGCCACTCTTTCCACTATTGACTTCCTGATTCAATGAAGCCCCTCCTTCATAATTACGCAATGGGCTCAGAATGGTTAGCTGACCCAGAATGTCCTGATTTGGATCTCTAATATATCTGCTCATACACAGATCCTCTAATAGATGCTGCTATGTTTGTGTGTATCCATGTAAGCGCTCTGTGAAGAGCATGAAGCGATGATCATTACAGCCAGTCACAGACATATGTTGAGCGAGTGAACACAATGACCAATCAATATGACAAATAAATATGAATATTTGCGTAGACATACAGACTGACCCAGCAATGCAAGTGAAATGTCCACAAAAACTTCCCCGGACATCTTAGTACAAACCATGATAAGATTGTAAGTAAAACCGAACATAAGACTGATGTCATCCATTGTACAAACAAATGATCCCAACTTTTCTGCTAAGGAGTAAATTGTAAGCATCCAGACATACCGCCATCTATCATGTACACGCACGCAGCATCAATCAGAGCTGTCCGGAAGACTTTTAATGTTCTTTGTAAGTTTGCACCTCAGTCATATTTAAAGGGTAATTCAGTCTTCTTTTAAAATACCTAACTTGTGTTTTCACTAGACTTAAAAAGTTTGTGCTGTAGGTTTTGATAGAACTGAAATTTAAAAATGGCGCTACCGGAAACGCTTCAGGACCAGACATGCGCAGTAGTGTTCCAACGCCTTTGTTATTGTTTACGTCCTTGAAATGGTCTGTAGTAATTTTACCATTTTATATGTTGTCTTAGTCATTTCCCTACCCCGTTCATATGGTATTAATTTTATTTGTGCAGGTCTTAAGAGGGGATAAAGTGAAATGGAGAAATGGATTTGCAGTGGTTACCTTGTTGCATCCAGTGTAGACAGCTTATAGCTGTTGTGGTTGGATGCAACCATGACTGTGTAGACACAAGGTCCCTCATTTATCAATCTAACATAGAAACAAGCGCAGATCCAAGTGCACAAATCAACTTAAGACAGGGTTGACGTATAATTCATGAAACATTCTTATAGCGCCATTCCCATCATACAAATGATTGTGGCGGATAAAAAAAAACAAAAAAATCAACATTTGAATATCACACCCCTAAAAACACCCTGGTTTAGAAACTTTACCCCTAGAGAAACAACATGAAGAAATGTAAACTGGCCAAAAAGAGGTAATCTCATGAAGAAGAGATGGATCTTGGTCCAAAAACACCCGTTAACATTGTAATTGCAAACAACTGCAAACAGTGTATATTAAGTTCCAGTAAATATAACAAAACATTTACAAACATAATAAACACTATATAGTCTATTTATTTCCAACAAATCCTTTACATTTATTGGTATCACAGAACAAGAATGAAAAATAAGAGCTATAAAATTATATATTAAACTATAAAATAAAACACATATTAGGCTATAGTGGTATTCATTCTGAACAGAATACAAATATCAAACTAAAATGAATTTATTTTAAGCAAAACTGAAACGACATTCAGTTCGAGCCGCTCTCATTCTACAGGAATCCAAATTTTTGCCTTGTAACGTATGGATGCTAAACTATTTATTATGTAAACAAGGCTTTGTACTTCATGTTTCAATATCCACACAAAACATCATCCTTCACATGCGCAAAAATAGGTTTACAGCAGACCTTTTAAATTGAGCAGTGTAATATTTATGTTTGGTTGATTGCACTTTAGTTTGATGATAAATCGCTTAAATGTCAAGTTAGCAACGCTAGAACTGATATGTTGTGTGTACGAGCATGAGGCGCCTGTGCGATCATTTGGATTTAATAAAAATAAAGGTATAAAGAAAACAAATAAAATGCGTTGTATGCTTGGAGCACATTTTATCATTTCTTTTGTTAATATGTTAATTATTTAAGAAAATATTTAGTGTAGCCCTATTAATTTTATTACTTTTACATACTTAATTTCTGATGCAACGATGTGTGCATTCTCATGGTCTATTGTTTATGCTGCTATTTGCGCATAAAGCCCTTAAAGAAAAAAAGGCATTCCAATCTTACTGGTTAATCGACTAAAGCGCTTTGGTTGTCGGTCAGGCAGATAATCTAAATGAAGAAAATGCTGTCATTAGACTAATCTCTGCCAAATTTACTATACTGCATACAAGTTCAGGCTAACTCAAAAACTTGCGTACACGAGCTGAGACCTGAAGTGAGATTTGATTGTAGCAATTATACAGAAATACTTGGATGACAAAGTCAGACATTTAAGAATGACCATAACATTTCAAATGCTATGCAACGAGATCGGTCTGTTGGTTAGTCAGGTTATGCTGTCCCGTCTCGCAAAGTCACATGACTTTTTTGATGTGGAATTCATGGAGGAATTTATTCAGTAATTGTGTTTCCGTCTCCCAATTTTCACATTAACCCTTTTCTGCACAAGTCAAAATCCACCTCAAGGGAGCGTTAAATCGTTTTTGTGAATTAAGGGAATTTTGTTTTTTTGTTTTGTATGTTTTTTTTTTCAAAATTTACCATTTCCATCACTCATTCTGATGCAATACTTCAAAACAGTGTGATGGAAACAGCTAATGTCAATCTACTGTATATCGTTTTGTTGCTCGTTTTGTTGAAGTAATCCTGTGTTTACATCTCTCTTATATTTGCTCACCTCCTGCTATATTTGTGAGGCAATGATGTAGAAGTAGGTGTTGATCTTCTACATGGACGGCCTTTTTCAGTAAAAGCTGTTTTTATACTAATTAGGATGTTTTGAGTTCTGACACTTACAGTAGGTTTTTATAGTATAAAATTTGATTTCTTAACTCATTACCCCTTTTTAATGGCATTTTATTGTTCCTTTGTAGAGCTTGACAGAATGAATGAATGCCTAAATTTATTTCAATGTGTAAGTAAGGATAATGGAATAATGTTTTTGTTGTTGTTTTGTATCTGGGTATTCCACAGGCACATTGGGTTATTGAGAGTGAAAGGTAAAAAAATGAATCTTCAGAAAATTCCTCTGCAGACCGTCAGGCAGTTCTTCATTCAGGATGTGACACTCTCAGAGCACCCTGACCTTTTCAGCCCAGAGCAACCCAACGTCATGCTCAAAGTCATGGCTTTCTGTCAGGAGAAGGTACATGTAATGCAATTAAACATGTTAGATGTTATTAAAAACCAGTAGTAACTGGACAAATTAAGTTACTCAAGACAAATTTTGATGCTTTCTTAACATCAGATGGATAGATTACGTGTTACATTTACATGTTACATGGATACATTTCTTTGTTGTGGCTGGTTGCTATGGGTTTTCTGCTGGTAGGTCGGATTTTCTGTCAGGTTACTAATACACTGTTATGTACTGATAAGTTAGAAAAGTCATATTTTAGAATCAGCTACTAAAAAATTCATCCATCCTATTGGTCTATGGATTAAACATATCCTAAAACTATTTAAATTTATTTGAAAACTTTGGAGCAGAATCACTGTGGATCAATAACTTTTTCAAGTGAACAAGAAACAAAAGGCAACAGTTTCATCTACAGAACTCAAGAAGAGGGAAATTCATGTGCCAAAGCAAGTGGCTGTCAGAATGAGTCCTTAAATTCAGCATGAAATGGAAATTGCCATTTTGTTTTCTTGCTACACTGATCTGAGTAAAAAGCCTTCTCAACCAAGGTATAATATAGGGCAGGACCAATGTCCATTAGGAATTGATTGGCTCATAGTGGTTTGCTAATTGCTGCAGTCTCATGTGACAGGTTGCTGAAAAGTATAAGCTACTACATGTTTGCTGAATGTTGGTGAGAAAGAGACTACTGTTTTGATGGAGTTGTTAAAATCATTCCACCATTGAGGCATAATGTTTGAAGGTTCAGGAAAAAGTTTCTCTCAGGAATTACTGGACTATTTTATTCCTTTTATTCTTTTAGGTTGAAGAGATGCTTGAAGAGGCAGAGAGACAGAGACTTGGAAATTCTCTAACTCCTGAGAAACCCCTCATCAGGCTACGGGTGTGTACACCTTTCTTTGCCTGGATTTACTATTTGTTGTTTTCTCAGTTGAAGAAATACTGGGTGATATACAAGTAATACATCTTTCATCTTACATCATCTCTCTTTCCAGGTGGATTATAGTGGGGGTTTTGAAGTTTTTAACACTATGCGCTTTAGTCAGAAGTTTGTAGATCGAGTGGCAAATCCCAAAGACATCCTGCATTTCATCAGACACAGAGAGGCCAAAGACAACATTAAAGGCAAGTCACATACATCTACTTAAGCAATAATACTGTAACATTATGAATATTGTTAAGATGCGCATTGAGCTTCTTCAGCTATAGCTCTAGTATTTTCACAATATAGGACAGCCTCAAGTGTCTTGTTTTTATAAAATCATTGGTGCATAACATTGAGATAAATTTTCATTAATATTTTAAAGCAAATTAAGTGCCATCTTTCCGTTAGAAAATATTTTCTCGGCATTTAAATAAGATGAATATTTGGTCTCTATTGGTACTACACAGTGATATGCACAGTAATTACAGTGACAAGAAAGAGTATATGAATCTATTGTAATTGGTTTGGTTTTCTGTATTTATTTATTCTGTTGTTGTTTGTTTATTATGTTTCATTGTTGTTTTGTGATGAGTTCATGAGTCCTTGTTTGTTCTGAGCAGTTAAACAGAGTACACTCATTGGTTTTCATATTTGAAACTTTTACAACAGGGTAAACTATACTTGTTTTGTCCTCTCAGAAACAGAAGTTTCAACTGTGGCTTCTGAAGGGCAGTAGTAAATGGAGAAAAAAAATACACATTTAGTTCAAAAACTTTGCCACCCCATGGCTTTTATTGCATTGTGTTTCCATCTTGCCTATTTAAATGGATAAGTTATTTTAAAGAGAACTCAATTCAGTATTTATGCAAGATTTTCTGTGCACACACCCAAAGCTTGTACACACAAAAGCCGCATCTTAGTGGAGAACCACCTAATTCATTACTCTTTCATATCTTCTTGTGCTTGAATGGGCATGATGTAATGACAAACCTAGTTACTGTTAGGTGAACCACTTTCATGGATAAAATAATGCATATTGGGGATTAGGATTATGGTCATATCGCCATAATGCTTACACATAATACGTTAGAGTTCAAGCATAGTATTCAAGCCACAGCAGTAGCAAGGAAAAAACTTGATTTCATGTATTTTAGCATGGTTGGAATTATGTATTGTCTATTCTGTATCAGTATTTAGACCAAAACTCTCTATTATAATTGTTTTTATACTGTGTAATTTTATGAGGAATATTTCATCCAAAATAAAACTGGGATTGTTTTCTTCACTCATGTCTTTCCAAACCCTATGAGTTTTTCTTTTGTGGAACATACAATTAGAAAGTTTGAAGAATACTGGTTGCTCTTATCCATGTGTCCTCGGTTTTACAGTGTCCTGTCCTACAATGTGAATTCAAACCATTTTTAGATTAGTATGTAAGTTTATGCTATGTGTGTTCTGCAGAAGAAGGTATGGACTTTGAAGCAATTCTCTCTCGTCCCACCTCTGAGTTCTTACAGCTGAGAGTGGAGGATCTTGTGAAGGAATACTTTCAGAAAGCTGAGAAGGTTTGTAGTTATTATTGTATTATTATTTGTATTATTCTGCAAGATTAATCTTTAATGAGCTGCGAACGCACATCACACTTTTTCATCAATTTGCACTGTCTACCAATAGCTGCTCGCATAAAATTCAAGGCATTAATGTTTGCTTACAAAACCACTTCTGGTTCTGCACCCCTTTACCTAAATTCAGTACTTCAGACCTATGTGCCCTAGAGAAGCTTGCGTTCTGCAAATGAACGACGCATTATTGTGCCATCCCAAAGAGGCACAAAATCACTTTCATGGACTTTTTCATTAACTGTTCCCACCTGGTGGAATGACCTGCCCAACTCTGTCCAAGCAGCTGAATCCTTAGCCATCTTCAAGAAACGGCTAAAAACACATCTCTTCCATCTTTATTTGACCCTCTAACTCT
>JAUZSZ010000139.1:5466957-5477976 GCA_034780575.1 Labeobarbus marequensis
TCGAACGTGTCCTCACCTGCACTCAAAGGTAGACACAAATCCGCCATTTAAGCAAGTAACAGTGAAACAATGGTAATATGTGTGAGTAGAGTATTAGCGGCAGCCACGCCGCAGATGCTAACGGGCAATAAGCTAATAGCAGACTCGAGAAATCAAAATAAAACTAGTCAGTGGCATTCAGATCCATTATATTCAGATCCACTATAGTGTGTATACTGTGTGTGTGTATGTATAGTGCGTGTGTATGTATGTGTATAGTGCGTGTGTATGTATAGTGTGTATAGTGTGTGTGTATGTATAGTGTGTATAGTGTGCGTGTGTGTATAGTGTGAGTGTATGTATAGTGTGTATAGTGTGCGTGTGTGTATAGTGTGTACAGTGTGCGTGTGTGTATAGTGTGCGTGTGTGTATAGTGTGTATAGTGTGCGTGTGTGTATAGTGTGTATAGTGTGCGTGTGTGTATAGTGTGAGTGTATGTATAGTGCGTGTACGTATAGTGTGTATAATGTGCGTGTACGTATAGTGTGTATAGTGTGCGTGTACGTATAGTGTGTATTGTGTGTGTATGTATAGTGTTTATTGTGTGTGTCTGTGTATGTATAGTGTGTATAGTGTGTGTGTATGTATGTAGTGTGTGTATGTATAGTGTGTATAGTGTGTGTGTATGTATAGTGTGTATAGTGTGCATGCATGTATAGTGTGTATAGTGTGAGTCTATGTATAGTGTGTATAGTGTGCGTGCATGTATAGTGTGTATAGTGTCCGTGCATGTATAGTGTGTATAGTGTGCATGCATGTATAGTGTGTATAGTGTGCGTGCATGTATAGTGTGTATAGTGTGCGTGTATGTATAGTGTGTATAGTGTGTGTATGTATAGTGTGAGTGTGTGTATAGTGTGCGTGTATGCATAGTGTGTATAGTGTTAGTGTGTGTATAGTGTGAGTGTATGTATAGTGAGTATAGTGTGTGTGTGTATAGTGTGTATAGTGTGTGTGTATGTATAGTGTGTATAGTGTGTGTGTATGTATAGTGTGTGTATGTATAGTGTGTATAGTGTGAGTGTATTTATAGTGTGTATAGTGTGTGTGCGTATAGTGTATATAGTGTGTGTAGTGTGAATAGTGTGTATAGTGTGTGTGTGTATAGTCTATATAGTGTGTACAGTGTGTGTTGCTCACTGGCGTCCCCCGGTGGCTGGCTCCAGCACGTATCTGTCGAAGTACAGTCTCACGAGTCTCTCTCTCTCCTCGAGTCCCGGCAGCATGAAGTTCACGATCTAGATAGATAGATAAATACTTTATTCATCCACTAGGGAAATTCTCGATCTCATCAATTCGGTCATTTATGGCCCAATCAAACTGCTCTGGCTGATTACTGGCCAGAACCAGCATGAACCTGAAACACACACACACACACACATCAGCTGTCAGTCAGTCTGTGTGTGTGGGTGTGTATGTGTGTGTGTGTGTGTGCGCGTGTGTATTTACTTGTTGCTCTGTTCTCCGGTTCGGTACAGGAATGTGTTCAGAGTTGCGCGCAGATCCTCACTGATCCGCTCCTGAAACACAAACACACACACACACACACACACAGATGCGTCACATAACCCTGCAGCGACACACAGATACACACACACATGCAGTGAGGGAGTGTGAGACTCACAGTGGATCTCTTGCGCAGGAATGCATCAGCTTCATCCACAAACAGCAGCAGCCTGGAGAACAGCAGAACATCACAATCACACACACTCATCTGGATAATACTTAAAATGAGTCATTACATAATTGCAGTAAATTGTTTGTTTAAATTGTAAAATGTTTTTACATGGTGATTTAATTCATGCTACAATATATGCTGACTAAAAAAATGCTTATTAGATTAGTGTCAATCAAAGGAGGGGTTTGGAAAAATGAATCGTTAAACGAATCGTTTGGGAGTCGTTGAGCAAATAGGGTAAAAATAAATGCATATTATAAGAAAATGAAAGTGTTTTTTGACCTTGCATGCATGTGAACCTGTTGTTGGGGACGTCCAAAACCAAAATATTAACCTTTCATTACCCATAACAGGGGCACTTTAAATATGTCGATAATATTTTATTCTTTATAATAAGTGTACATAAACATTTACATAAGTACTGTATGTAACTATAGAGTTTGTCATATGTTTATGGTGTGATTCTGACCGCGCGGCCGCTGGTTCCGGCCCAGTCGAACACCTTGTGCATCGCAGTCACTCCGTCTCGCCCCATTGGCGCCACATCTCCTCCAGTCATGATGGCGTAATCCATTCCAGAATGCATTGCCAGCTTCTGCTCACAGCCAATCAGACACAGTTACACATGCGCAGCTACACCTTACGATGCGTATAAAAACACACAGCTACACCTTACATTGCGTATAAAAACTCACGCGGCTACACCTTACAATGCGTATAAAAACTCACGCGGCTACACCTTACGATGTGTATAAAAACTCATGCGGCTACACCTTACGATGCATATAAAAATGTACACCTTACGATGCGTATAAAAACTCACGCGGCTACACCTTATGATGCATATAAAAACGTACACCTTACGATGTGTATAAAAACTCACGCGGCTACACCTCACGATACGTATAAAAACTCACGCGGCTACACCTTTTGATGCATATAAAAACGTACACCTTACGATGCGTATAAAAAACTCACGCGGCTACACCTTACGATGCATATAAAAACGTACACCTTACGACGTGTATAAAAACTCACACTGCTACACCTTACAATGTGTATAAAAACTCACGTGGCTACACCTCACGATGCGTATAAAAGCTCACGCGGCTACACCTTACGATGCATATAAAAATGTACACGTTACGATGAGTATAAAAAACGTACACCTTACGACGTGTATAAAAACTCGCACGGCTACACCTTACGACGTGTATAAAACTCACGCAGCTACACCTTACGATGTGCATAAAAACTCATGCGGCTACACCTTACAGTGCATGTAACAATGTACACCTTACGATGCGTATAAAAACTCACGCAGCTACACCTTACGATGCATATAAAAACCTCACACAGCTACAGCTTATGATGTGTATAAAAACGTACGTGGCTACGCTTTACGATGCGTATAAAAACTTGCGCGGCTACACCTCACGACGCATATAAAAACTTACACCTTACAAAGCGTATATAAACGCATGTGGCTACACCTCACGATGCGTATAAAAACTTGCGGGGCTACACCTTACGATGCTTATAAAAACTTCAACCTTACAATGCATTTAAAAACTTATGCGGCTACACCTTACGATGCACATAAACACATATGCAGTTACACCTAACGATGCGTCTGAACGCTAGTGTTACCTTAGCGAAGAGCGTCTTCCCTGTCCCCGGCGGCCCGTACATCAAGATGTTTCGGTACAGGCCGCGGTTCTGTCGTGTGATCCTCGTCGCTATGGCGATGTCACGCACACGCTCCTCCAGCGTCGGCTGCGGAGAGACAGGAAGTGAGGCGCACATTAACAGGAAGTGTGTGTGGTGAAGGATGTATAATCTGAGCAGCTAATTCCTTAGCCATCTTCAAGAAATGGCTAATACACATCTCTTCCATCCTTATTTGTTAACTCTAGCACTCTATTCTAATTCTATTTTATCTAGCCGAGCCTCGATGTATCGTCCGGTCACAGCAGTGGCGTTACGCGCAGAATAAACGCCCACCGCTAGCAGCGTGAGCCCCGCCACCTGCAGGACACTCAGAGCGTCACACACACACACATATACACGCACACACAAACTACACACTCACAAGTGCTTACTGTCGCTGTCACTTTATCCCAGTCTGATATAAGTGCTCGAAAAACCTTCCCCAAACACAGCACCCGCCGTCCTGAAACACACAAGCCAATGGTCACATGACCACAAGAAGACAGTCACATGACCACATCTGAACCTGATCATACGAGCGTTTATGATTCACAAATGTGAACTTTTGATTCTGTGTCCATGTGGTTTGTGTTATGTGGGAAAAACATCTCGGCAATTGAAACAGAGGATCAGTGAACATTAGGAGAAAAGATACTACTTATCCAGTCGCTGCACATTTTCTGTCGTTTAATCATGATGTGTCCTCTCTGTTTCTTGGGGACTGAAAAGGTACTGTTCCACCACGAGGTTGATATGATATTGATACTCCTTTATTAAGATATGAATTGTTTTGGATTGTGACTTTGCAAACCTTGTCACCCTTGGGGTTAAATGACGAAGCATTATATAATGTAACGCTGTAGTGTGTTTTTATTGTATTTTTGAATATCTGTTTGATTGTGAAGAGATGAGATACTAACTTTGTTTAGATATGAATGGTCTGACATTGTGACTTTATGAACATGATTTCATTTGTTTAGAAATAATGGAACATTGTTGATAGGTAATATTGAAAAGTGCTTTTTACTGGATATTTAAGTCCTTGTTAGTCATGACGTATGAGTTGGTGATTGGTCCACATGTAGTGTTGATTACATTCATTAGTTGGGACTGTTTTTTAAATGTCTTGTTTGTAATAATATGCATATGCCTGATGAAGGTCAGTGGACCGAAACGTTGCTGTTTTTTGTAAGAATACATTTCTATATTCAGCATGGACTGATAGTGTGCGGGATTTCATTTTTTTATTAATTGGATTCGAATTCGTTGTTGGAATATTTCTCCTACGCACCTATCAATTTCTCAGGTGTGCTGAGTTTGTGTTGATTGACCAACAAATAACTAAAATATAAAAATGAATATATTATTTTACTTAATTTTATTTGTAATATTATTGTTGTTATAAACAGTGTTGGGGGTAACGCATTACAAGTAACAAGTTATGTAATCAGATTATTTTTTTCAAGTAACTAGTAAAGTAACACAATACTTTTAAATTAACAAAAAATTATATTTTTAAATAAATTACTTTGTTTTCCTATTTATTCACTGCCTTTACAGATGCCAAAAATATAACTTTTGTTTTCTTTTATTAAAAATAAAGCAAGCCCAGCCCAGGTGACAAAAAGTAACGCAAAAGTAACGTAATGCATTATTTTCCATAAGAAGTAACTAAGTAACGCAATTACTTTTTTATGGAGTAACGCAATATTGTAATGCATTACTTATAAAAGTAACTTTCCCCAACACTGGTTAAAAATGTATAAAAATATGTCTATGAAACATCACATGATGTCAGCGTTCTCTCGCTCCACCCGCGCGCGAGCTTTAGACTCTGCCTCCACACGCAGCATCTCGTTCTGTGCCTCAGCTCCATCTCGTGCTCGACGGTCGCTGCAGAAACACATGCAATCACATCCAGACGACAAAGAACACGAGCGCCGGCTCTTCAGAATGACATCGATCAGCCTCACCTCTCCTCACGGCTTCCTGCTTCTGCACCGACTCTTCCTGTTTGCGCAGGTTCTCCTCGTTCAGTAGTTGCTGTGGAGGAAGGGAGGCGTTAGACGGACACGAGTCAATCAGGAGTCTGAAAGGATCTGAGAGTCATGAGAGGAGTCTAGATTCTGAGAGAAGTCTGAGAGAAGTCTGAGAGAGTCTGAGAAGAGTCTGAGAGAAGTCTGAGAGGGTCTGAGCGGACTCTGAGATTCATGAGGAGTCTGAGAGAGAGTCTAGATTCTGAGATAAGTCTGAGAGAGAGTCTAGATTCTGAGAGAGTCTGACGGTTTGAGAGAGTCTGAGAGAGAGAGTCTGAGGGTTTGAGAGAGTCTGAGAGAGAGTCTGAGAGGAGTCACAGAGTCTGAGAGAGAGTCTGAGAGAGAGAGAGTCTGAGAGGAGTCAGAGAGAGTCTGAGAGGAGTCTGAGAGAGAGTCAGAGAGAGAGTCAGAGAGAGAGTCAGAGAGAGAGTCAGAGAGAGAGTCAGAGAGAGAGTCTGAGAGAGAGTCTAGAGGAGTCTGAGGGTTTGAGAGAGTCTGAGAGAGAGTCTGAGAGAGAGAGTCTAGAGGAGTCTGAGGGTTTGAGAGAGTCTGAGAGAGAGTCTGAGAGGAGTCAGAGAGAGAGTCAGAGAGAGAGTCAGAGAGAGAGTCTAGAGGAGTCTGAGGGTTTGAGAGAGTCTGCAGAAACGCACCTGCTGCCGGAGCTGCTCACCGTATCGCTGCCGCGCCAGCTTGTCCTGATACTGTGCCCTCTGTGGATGAGAGAGACACCTTCATCATCATCATCATGATGCGCTCAGACGCACGACTCACCGCCTGGTGCTGTTTGGTCTCCTTGTTCAGTGTTTTCCTGCGCTCCTCGGCCTGAATGCGGATCTGATCGCCCTTCAGCTGCTCCACCGCCGCCTCATACTCCTGACACACACACACCACAGTGTAAAACTTTTCAGTATGAAAACATCTAATGTATAAAATGAATAAATAATGTGCATCTGGTGTGTTTGTGGCTGTTTCTATTAATTTATGAAGGTGCTGTAAATTAAATCATTACATATTCTATTGTAATTCTATAATACTATAATGCTATTTTGTACTTCATGTACAACTTCTGCATGAAGATTTTCTAGATTCTTTTTTAACTGCACGAAGTCTGTTTCCACTGCAGGATAAAACATAAAACAGGTAATCACAACTTTATCTCACAATTCAGACTCTGAAAAATAAAAATTGAATAAAAAAACAAAACAGCCATATATAAACTGAATCTGATTTCTGTCTTTCTCACTATTATGATTTTTTCTTGCAATTGAAAGAAAAAAGTCTGAATTGTGAAATAAAAAGTCACAATTACCTTTTCTATTTTTTATTCTGTGGCAGAAAACAATGGAACTGCAAGATATAAACTTGCAATTGCAAGCTAAAACAGAATGTTTACTTAAAAATAAAATATAAACATAATTTTGTAACATACAAACATTAATGTATTTTTGTGGCATCATGAAAACACTTTTTATCAGGGACATTCACAAATATTTTGTAAGCATTACATCTACCTAAAACAAATAAAATATGAAAATATTTAATTTATTCTTACGGAGTCCTGAAAACATTTATTATTATTATTATAAATGTTCAAAATAAATATGAAAAAGTCAGAATTGTGAGACAAACACTGAATTGCAAAAAAAAAAAAAAAACGATCTTGTTTTACATTTCATTAAAGAGTTTATATCACAATACTAAATTTTTTGAAGTTTACGTCTCTTAATTGTGAGAAAAGGTCTGAATTGTGAAATAAAAAGCCACAATTACGTTTTTTATTTTTTTAATTCTATGCTGAAAACAGGCTTCCATTGATAGTTTTATTGTAAATGATGGTATAATTGTGTAATATTTAATTATTCTCATCAAATTCACCATCAATACAGACATGTCATCTGATGTATTTTCACATAAACTCTGGCGTAAAGGGATAGTTCACCCAAAAATGAAAGCTACGCCTACGTCCTACATCGCCTGTGGGAACGCCACTCCCTCATGAACGTGCGCATGACAGTTAACAGAAGCTAGAGATTACGGCTTATAAACTTGTAAATAGGGATATTCACTTCAGAAGGCCTTTATGAACCCCAGAACCGTGTGGAGCACTTTTCATGAAGGGTGGACGTACTTTACCGGTCTTCAAAATCTCAACTAGGCCTGTGCCGAGATATACAATCGAAATACAATTTCAATTTTGGCCTCCAACGATTATGAAAATACAATAATCGAGATAAAACGATCATTGCTTCCCATTCCACCCCCTTTCCAGTGGTGTGCTTTGGCTCCTCCATAAAAGCCCAATTTCACGTGTAAAACATTAAAATCATGTCTCATTTTGCTAAAGTCACGTTACATGCTTGATTTATTAGTAACAGTAAAGTCATCTTTTAGCTCAAGGTGTGCACCTAAACGCTCAAATACACACAAAAATGTGTCAAAATTAGTTGGTGATTATTCACGTAAACCCACATCAGTTATGTAATAAATGAATGTAAACAGTTGAGAATGAAAATAGGTGTGTAACAGTAAATTGGATCCGTGCGGCTCTTAAAGTGACAGCATGCTAATATTCCTGCTGCCGACTGTGTGATTAATATTAATCAAACAACAAAAGACAAAGATAATCACTCACTGCTCTTGACTGAAGGACTTTTGTAGCTTTAATAAGAAACAAAGAAAGCTTAATTCTTACAGTGAAGACTATGCTGTTTTTTTTACATTAGATTATTAAATTTCCATACTAGGCTGTTAACTGAATACTTTAGACTTGCATAAAAAAATTAAAGCAGTTTGTTTCATTTGTATCTTTGTTATTCTATTGTATTTGTCCTTTGCTTTTTTATTACTGACAGTTTAATTATTTTCAATGATTTTGAGGACTTTTTTGTTTGTTTTTTACTAATGTTCGTAACCCTACTTTGCTGTGGGATTGAGAATTGTGATTTTTCACTGGTCTCTAAAATGCAATGTCATAGCAACCTTATTTACAGAAAATATATATTTGATATATATAGCTATCTTTAAATAAATGACTCATATAAACTTTTGGTCACATGGCCCACTCATAATCGTGATATTGACCAAAATAATCGTGATTATGATTTCTGGCATAACGGAGCAGCCCTAATCTATAAAGCAGGGAAGAGGCAGGAGAGTTTTTAATATAACTCTGATTGCATTCGTCATTAACAGCTGGGACGTCTTGAGGGCGAGTGAATCTTTTGGTGAACTGTCCCTTTAAATATTAAAGGCAGAGTTGGTCTCTGACGGACCTTCACTCGGCTCTGGAGCTCCGGTCTGCTCCTGCATGCGCGCCAGATCCAGCGCCTCTTTGGCGTGACCTGCGGGGTCACACATCACTAAACCTGCCCTGACCTCTGACCCCATGCCCCTCATATGATCATGTCATCGGTACTCACGCGATCGGTCCAGCTCTTTGGCCGCCTGAGCGGCTCGCTCCAGCCCCCTGGGGTCGAAGTTGCTCCATTTGTCCTTGGGTCTGTCGCCCGAACCGGAGCCGCCGGCGGGGGGAGGAGGAGGAGCGGGCGGAACCGGGGCGTCCAGCGGAGCGCCGCTCTGACCTTTATTGAGCCCAAAGAGCCACGACATGATCCGCGGACAGACAGACCGACACACACACTCTCTCACTTCCACCGCACGAGTGTCGCGCCGCGCTGATTGGCTGACGCGCTCGTCCTTCAGAAGGTCAGGGGAGGCCACGCCCCCTCGGGGCGGACGGTGGCCGAAAGGCGTCAGTCTTGCGTCAGGCGATTATTACAGGATTAATGTAGTAAACTACAGCTAAAGCCATTAAAAATTTGTCGTTACTTTAATAAAATATAACATGAAAAACCTAAGATTATTTTACTTCGGCAAGCTTCGAGGCAACAATTCTCATTTTCATTATACTAAACTGAATTACTAAAACTAGAACTGAAATAAAAATGAGACATGCTTAGAACTAATAAAAAATAATAAAAACACAAATCAGAATCATTGGAACTTTAACTAAATTTAAAATATGAAAATAGAAACTAATTGAAAATATTAATAAGAAGTTATAATCGTATATAAATGCTAGTAAAATAAGAGTGTTTTGTTGTAATTTGATAAATTACGTTATTTTACATTAACAGGAAATTAATTCACACAATCTGTTTTAATATAATTATACAATTATGAATGTTTATTAATCTGACAGTTCATATTACAGAAAAGATATACATATAATAAAACACATATCAAAAAGAAATAAAAGCATATATTTATATATTTAAAACAAAAACTAATAAAAATACAATTAACTAAAAGTAACATGAAAGGAGAAAATATAAAAATAAAATCTAATTCAAAATATGAACAAAGCTATAGTAGTTTCTCAATATTACTAAAATAACACTGGCTAATAATACAGAGAAATAAGGTAATTTACTATGAATTATTTAATCAATCAAATATTTTATTCATAAACAGATTTTTTTGTAACATTACATCAGCTTACGTGAGCTGTCAAATATAATAATGCCTTAGAATAAATGAATACCTCAAAACATGAAAATTATTTGTTAGAACAGTGCTCATGTATATAACATCTGTCATATATTCATGTAGAACTGTCTTTTTTGTATTGCATTTGTATGCAATAAAAAGTTTTATTAATCATTACATATGCTTAGATAAGTCAAATATATATTATTTACATTCACATGGAGCCATTCGATCACTTTTCCACAATAATTTAATATGAAAATTGTGATTTTTCATAGTAAAATGACAATCTATAGATTTCTGTTTCATAACTGATGAATATTACAACATTTACATTGTTATTTTTCTGTTTATTACTGTGAATTTGCTTTGAAACAGTCTGTATTGTATGAAGTGTGACTGAAACAACACATGGTTATGATTACAAACACAACACAGCAGCCATTAAATAGGAAAATGTTTTATTGATATCCACAAACACCACTTATTTACAGGAACAGCTCCAGACAGACGTTCAGGTCACATGATCCGCTGTGCTGCGATTGGCTGATTCAGACAGATGCTCAGGTCACATGGTCCACTGTGCTGTGATTGGCTGATTCACTGCAGCTGAGTGATGCGTGAGAAGACGCCCGGCGGTTCGCTTCCGTCGCCCAGTGCGGCTCTGAGGCCCTCTGTCCGGCGCGCACTGGCCAGAGCGGTCAGAGCCTGAAACGAACGCGGCTCAGAGACCGACAGATCACACAGCACACGCCTGTTCAGCTGAACACTGCACTGAGGGCACACACACACACACACACCGTTAGCACACACACACGCACACACACATACACATACATACACACACACACACACATATATATACACATACATACATACACACACACAGTTAGCACACACACACACACACACACACACACACATATACATACATACATATACACATACATACACACACACACACACAGTTAGCACACACATACACACCGTTAGCACACACACACACACACACCGTTAGCACGCACACACGCACACACACATACATACATACACACACACACACACATA
>JAUZSZ010000139.1:5606704-5616770 GCA_034780575.1 Labeobarbus marequensis
GTCTGCTCAGTTTCAAACCATAAAAACGTCTTTCCTATGTTGACTCACTCTGTTGATCTCCTTCGCTAAGTGGTCACGTGATCGAAGTTGGAGATCCCGCGAAATTGATAAAACGCCAGATGCGATCCTGTTTCATACGTTTCGGGCGTCCTTCCATAAATCTGTCCAGCTCCAGAGGTTTCAATCAATTTTATGTTCACAGATAGGGAACTAAAGACATTCTTTTAGTTCCCGCTCATAGAGAAATGTCTCGTTATTATCCTTGTGTCTGGTCCCAGGTTCTACATATTGAAACACTATTGTAAGCACTGAAAGAGAAAAGCAAGAGTCAAGAGCCCAATTAAAGCAAACACTGATCACAATAATGGTGCTTTGTTGAAATTTCAACATTTTCAACTTTAATTGCAGGTGCAAAAGTGATATTAATTCAATGCCATTAACATAGACAAATCAACTATTTTTAACATTGATTCAATGGTTTTCACCTGCTCTCTTGCTATCAGGGAAAGTATCAACCATATGACACGTCATGCAGAAAAACAGGATTATGATATACACCCTCTTCTATGACTTGGCAAAGGACGAAAAGACACACAGTGTGAACCTGAGCTCCTGTGCAGAACAATTTAAGACATTCATGTTTTTAGAAGCTCATTAATGAGCACACATGAGCAGTAGACACGGTTAATAAATACAACATTTATCACAAGCAATAAATAAAGACAACTTACAATGACAAAATGTGGGCTTTGTACATAAAGAGAAATGGTTTTAAACATCTGCAGGTATTAAAGTATTTAGAAGTTAGTTTTGCAATTTGCAAAGATTTCATTTACACACACACATTACATTTATCTACTGTACACAAATTTTTCCATTACCATAGTGCATTTGCAATATTTAAATAACCAGTCGAGCTGGTTCAGTTACATTGAGGCACTGTTTTGTAAACCAGAACTACTTGGTCGCACGTTAACTTCATTTGTTTGTTCAGTTCTTAACTTCATTTTAGAGGTAGAGAGAAAAACAGCTCCACGATATGGATTATCTTGTCTTTTTTATGGAGAATCACTGTGTAGGAAAACTAGGACTGACCAGCAGCAGAGATGAACCAGGATAAACTCCAGGATAAAGACTACAGGTGATGCCTCAGCTCACTCATACTTAATCAGAGAAATCATTGAGAAATAAGCGTATTTACTATCAATGCTGCCCAAATGTTCAGTATCAATCAAACCTTCTGTCTGGTATTATCTTACTGTCTGAACTTCAAGCTGATGAGTCTGACTGTATAAGAAGCTGTGGATCTTAAAGGAGTCATATGATTTCAAGTTTTCCTTTCTCTTTGGAGTGTTACAAGCTGTTTGTGCATTGATAAGGTCCCTGAAGTTGCAAAGACTAAAGTCTTAAAAACACTGTCTCTCATCAGTGTTCGGCAGCAGCGTCCATTCTGGTAAATCTTTAAGTTCATTTTCCTCACGAACAGTGCCCTTGTTACCTCGCTTAGCTTGTGAGAAATGTCATGAACTTTTAAGTTGCTAAACTATTTACTGACAAAGTCGTCAGAGCAGCGCTAACAACATTAGCGCATATGTTTTCATGTGTGTGAACTGTGTGTTTCTGTAAAGGAGAGAGAGCAGGAGAAATAGATTATGTGTTTTACGTACATAATCCCTGATAGCACACATACATCTCAGTGATGTCTATTTGACGTCTGCATTTACAACTGCAAGACACATTTTTTAGGGTGTTTGCTCATCTGCAATAGGTCTATAGGATGTTTCCTTTTAGATGTCAAATAGATGTCTATTAGATGTCTTTAAGATGTTTATGATTTAGGATGTATGTAAAACTGACATCTGAAAGACTACTACATTCGCCATGCGTTTCCTTGAAAATAATTGCACACCTTAGAACGTTCATCAGCCAATCAGATTCAAGCATTCAATGGTTCCGTAGTGTGTATATATATATATATAATGAAATGAAATAATTAAAAAGAGCAGAAAACATACAAATACACATCTAAATTAAATGACTGGACAACAACAACAACAACAAAAGATTAAAAAGTAGTAATGCAGGAAATATGCTTCAAAGACTGGGAAAAATAGGGATCAACAAAAAAATCTGTCAGTGGCTTGCTGACATGCACGAAAACCAGCCATGTAGCTATTGGACCTGGAAATAACATCTCTACACATATATAATAATATGTAAATTATATAATATAGTATATTGATATTAAACTCATAACTATATTATAATTATACTGTGTTTATATTATATTATATTATATTATATTATATTATATTATATTATATCATATCATATTTGAGCTGTCTGGAACATAGCATTAAGTTAACATTTCAATAAAGTAGCGTGTGCTACGATTATGAGCCATTTCATAAATCGACATTTCAGCACTTCACTGACCAACGGATAGCGACTCCTAAGTAACAATTAAAGCAGGGCTGCGTGCGATTCTGTTAAGTGCATTTTTGGGAAACGCACGCGAAACAATAACGAACGTTCATAAAATGACTTGTAGAAAACGCTCTTAAGAGCTAAGATCAATCGTTATCGGAAAACCTGGCCCAGGTCAGAACAGTCTGGCGCTTCTGACTCATGGCCTGTAAGTATGTTTTCTTATTTAAAGAATTTGCCACTGATAATTCAAACATGAGTTTTGAGCAGTGTAGAGTAGTGCTTGTTGTTTGCCGTTTCTTTGATCACAAATGCAGACATGGTAATGTTTATGTGGCGCAATGCGACACGTAAAAAGACAGTATAAGTCATTATAATCAGTAATTATGTCCCCACTGAATGCAACAAATGCATCACTTGTAATGGGTTATCTTGTTTTTGTGTCATCGTGCTGGGACACGGTCTCACGATATGGTGAGGGGGCGTAACATTTCCATCTCACGCTTGCGGTATTCGGCCAATCACAACGCACTGGATAGCTGGCCAATCAGAGCACGTCTTGCTTCTCAGAACGATGAGCTTTTTAAAAATGTATGCGTTTCAGAAAGGCTGAGCATAGAGGAGCAACAATAATGTACAGTATGTGGAAATGTGTTTTTTAACCTTAAATCACAAAAACACATTGCAAAACACATATAAAAGTGATTTACATCTCCAGTGGTTTAATCCAATGAATGATGAACAGGCTGAAAATTAATTCATTGTTTACTCTCAAAACAAATCAAATCAAATCATTGATTAACTCACGTATACAAGGCCCAAATATAAATCAACAGCATAAAGAAGTCAACAGCATAAATCCTCATTTAAAGGTTATTTAACCCAATCAATGTTCATATCTGAATAAAAACCTGAATTACATCTCTTCGTCATATAAATCCATCTGTCCTCAGAAGACTTGGATTAAACCACTTGATTCACATGGATTACTTTTAACTCATTATGTTCTTTTTGAAGCTTTTTCTTTGTCTTGGCTTTCGTTGGATGTACATGAAGAATGAGAAAATATTAGAAATATCTTCTTGTTTTTCTTAAGATGAAGGAAGATCTTGGAACTTGAACCTAACGAGTAGCCTATTAAAACCATTAACACAGTAGGCCTATGCTTTCTTGCATTTACAACTGTGTTTCACTGCCATAGCAAAAATTGCATTATTCCTTTAATGCTTCTTTGAATGCTTTATTCTTTACTTATTATAACCTGAAAAACAAACATAGCACACACAGTCTCCGACGTGTCTGTTAAAGAGCAATTCATTTGGAAAGCATCTGTTGTGTAGAAATACAGAGGAACGTTTTTACAGGAAATGTTTTAGAGACGTAATTGCAGATGAACAAATTACACCCTAAAAAAACATCACCCAGAAATCTCAGTGAAATCGAGTCTAATTACCATTAAATGTGTCCTCTATTACATCCCAGCGATGTTGCTGTGAAACCAATCATCATTAGTTCAATAAAAATACACTCCACGATGTGTTTTCACTTCCACTCGTCAATAATGTGATCAGCTCGACGGACACAATAGACGGAACCCAACTCTTTCCCAACGATTGCTGAAAGATTTTACTAGGTATCGAAATGCTTTTAACCAGTCTCAGATCCCAGAATATTGGCAAATGTTCAAAAACAAAGATAACAAACATAAACTTAAATGTAGGATAAATGAATAAAACCGATGATAAAAACTGTACCTGTAGGCAAAAGGATTCATAAAACAGGTAGAATATCTTTTATAGAAAGTAAAATGAGAATTCTTGCAGTCATCTTGAAATGACAAACTGATTGAAATAAACAAGGAACAGAACACACTTTTGAGTTATTACAGATTACATCATGAAATTTTCTTATATTGGTGATGTTTGACAGCAAAAAAAAAAAAAAAAGAAGCTAATTTTTCCATTGTTCAGTAAATTTAACAATGTGGTAGATCTGTTTATTTGTAAGCAATAATAAACACCAGTAAACGAAGATGATCAAACAACTCGCTGTTCAATAACCCATGAATAATAATATCATGAATCATGCACATTAATATTCATTAGGAAAGTAAATAAAAGGTCCAAGTTTGACTTCATGTTGAGGTGAAGGAGGCTGTCTGTGTATTCTGGTCTGATAGTGACACCTAGTGAACCATTTTAACGAGATTAGTTTTGAAGTTTAAGTTTGTGGCATAAAACAAGAAGTAATTTATGCATCATTATATCAAGTCAAGTTTATGCAGTGTTTAGGGTAGACTGAGTACAGTAGAGACACTTTCTGCTGTTTTCATCACTACACAAAAACTAGATGCTGAAATGAAGTAATTTTTCACATGATATTTCTTTTGAACTAAAATAGTACAAAAGTTCTCGTGTACTAAAATATCGTGAATTGATATTAGCCATAAGTAGTTTATATGTTCCACAATTAGCTCATAAACATGAGGTGCAATTTTGTCTCAACTGTACCCATATAGTGTACAGTAGAAACAGTAGCATGGTCCAGTTGAGACACCCATTCTTAATGCTCTAAAGCTGGCTAAGTGTTTATTGCAAACGTAATAAATTACAAAATTAAAAAAATATATTTTTTTTAATATAAAAAAATATTTATTTGCTTTTTTAATTTAGATTCAGTTAATCAAAATAGGAACAAATATTTAACACTAGAAAATATGTGGCAAACAGTACAAATGTAAACATAACAGTAAAAATAACAATATACATACCTGTATATTCTACAACAATACCCCTAAACCTACACATCACTCGAAACGTTCTGCATTTTTACGTTTTCAATCATTCTGTATGATTTATAAGCTTGTTTTATCATGGGGACCTAAAAAATATTTAAAAGCCAAAGTGTAAGAAAGTTGTGCACATCCCACAAACCCAAATAGGGCTCAGGTTCAGACCAAAAAAATAAAAAATAAATAAATAAATAAATAAATAAAGCTATAGCAAAGGAACAAACGTTATGTCTGCAAACTGAATTAACTACTCCATATTTTAACTGCTCCAAAATGTTCTGCATTTTTACATTTTCAATCATTCTGTATGATTTATATATAAGCTTGTTTCATCACGGGGACCTAAAAAATATTCCAATAAGATTAATTTACTGGTATTACTATACATATATATATATATATATATATATATATATATAGGTACTACCAGTACAAAAAACACACATAGCCTCTGTATGCATTATATTTTCTATGATTGAACTGTTACTGTATACAGTACATTGCAACCTATAAAGGGTGTCTCAACTTTACCACCTTGTATATTTCTTAAAATGCTGTGTAATCCTTTCAACATCCATGTTAGAAAATATGTTCATTTTTAATAGACAGTTGAAATCCACTAATGTCTTTTTTTTTTATTTTTCTTTTTTTTACAGAATTTGTGTAGAATGTGTTAATGTGACTTTTATCCTATTATCATAACACTGTACAACTAAACAGCATGTGAAGCAACAGGACACCAATCTGGGTACAGTTGATACACTGTGTCCCACTGACATGCTTACACGTTTCTCTAGATTATGAAAAGACCTTGCATGGCACAATGTCATAAAATGTGTCTATTTTAGATCACAGAGTAACGTTTGCAATGGTGTATGTTAAGTTTAACAATCATAAAATAATAATAAGCTATTCATTGTGGAAGGGACATGGTGAAATGAAAATCTCAGCTTGGAAAAAATCTTTTACTGATATCTTCGGAGTGGAAAGACGCACACATTTCAAATTTCCCACCATCAAAGAGAACACTAATACACATGTGTGGAAAAATCACGGCTCAGCTTTGTGTACTCAAGTTATTTAAGGTGTTTCAACTGTACACGTCTCAAATAGTCAATCTGTTCATGAGTCTCTGCAGAATATTAGCTAACAACTGTGTGAAAACAAACACAAAGCTAAAAACTCAGCCTTGAGTTTGTATGAATGTTGTATTGAGTTGTAAGTAACAGTTTACACATCAGTAATAGAAAGATGATCCAGCAACTGCTGATAATATCCTGTGACGAGCCGTGTGAATTCAGTTTTCACAATGATGATATTCTGGTCTGACAGTGACTAGTGATCATAACTGGACTTGCTGTACCTCGTTTAGATGGCATAACTACATTTGCGTGGAGCAGGTTTTTACAAACTGGGGCTTGGACCACCTCAGTACATGAATTTGAAAGTTTGAGTTGACGTGAAGGCACAAAGATGTTCCTGAGAAATTGACAGAGGAAGTTAGATAAGTCTACAAAGCGGGATGTGAAGTGATAATGATATAAAATGAGTTTATTTAATAATCTTAGTTGTGTACGTCTCCATGCTCGATCAGACTTCGTCTGGACTTCATCCTGTACTTTGTCTGACCAGCACCAATCCAACAAGTGTTATTATACGAAACCAAAATCAACGGGAAATTACTGCTTCAAATTTAAACTTGTACAAACAACAACAACAATAATAGGCTGTGCAAGCATTCAAGGCAAGGCTTTTTCAAGCCGATCTAAAAGGTTGTCCCAGTTTATTTTAATGTGCTAAGTTTTGACAGAAGAGAATATGATTTTGACTGAAATATTTGAGTTTGAAATTGTGTGTATTTATGAGATTTTGCTAATCTGTCAGAAAGCAGCTGATCAAATTAAATCACTTAAACGCTGCATGTTATGAACAGATAGTTTTCTGGTGGAATCTTTGCCATGGGACAACAGGAAAGGTTCACAGACATTTGTCATTATTAGCATTAATCATCATAAGTTACTGTTACATCAAAGACGTATTCAGAGAAGTAAACAAAGAACTGTGGTGGACTCAGTCACACCCAGTAGAGCCTGAATAGCTGGCAGTGCTTACAAGGAAAGACAAGGCACTCAGGTCACAACAGCTGCTAGGACCCTGCCCAGACTTCAAGGTATACTGAGCCCAGTCCGATCAGCACAACCGTACAATGCAGATACCTCACAGAGATAGTCATAGTCATTATGATCATAAACACTTGCCATATCTTAAAAAACTGGAAGACTGTCGTTGGATTTGGACGTGGCTTGATGCCTTCCTACCTTGAAATGTGTCTCTGAAAGCAGCATTTTTTAGCTTCAGACACAGCCTTTTTACACATGAAGCGTTTTCATGAGTTTCTGAGACGCTGCTCAGGGTGGCAGTTATGAAGACATGATGACACACACACACACACACACACACACACACACACACACACACACCTGTAACACAAGAAAACAGAAACATTAGTTCAGCAGAAGCGTAGACTTCTTTTTTAGATTTCTGTCGATCATAAAAGTTTTAACTCGTCACAATAAACTTCTGGGGATCATTTGATATGTTTCTTGACCTATGGGCCAGTGAGGTGGAGATAAACTCTAGATACCAGGATGAAAATTTTATGCATAGGCAGAGTAAGAGCATATACGTATGGTAGTCACATACCAGACGAGAAGCATAGCTCAGCGTCTAGCACAACTCACAGGTGTTGCACCCAGTTCAAGACAGCACTCCAGAAGAGTTAACAAAAGTTCACTTCAGGAATGAACAAAGCTGCGTCGATGAGATTGAAGTTCAGTGTTTGAGAAAAGAAAAAAAAAGAAAAAAAAAAACACTGAATATAAAGCATACGGACAGAAAGACAAACGTTGTGCTGAAAGATAGACAATACACAATCTTCCAGCCTAAGATGAAGTCAATAACAGTAACTTGGGGACAAATATAATGTGATTTTATGGTAAACTATGTGAGTGGCATAGCAGGAATTGGCAGGATATCTGCTGGTATGTTCACACTAAAGTCTAATGTCCAATGTCTGCCCTTAGACACAAGCATCTATAAGAAACATGGCCAGACAAATGAACAGGAAACACAGGTGAATATATACACAGGTAAACAAATTAATGGGGGAGGGGGGAGCTAATGAGTCACTATGACAAATAATATGGGTAACTAGGGCAACAAACTGGAGCAGAGGAATCAGAAGCAAACAGGAAAGATGGAGCACAGAACAGAAAATATTTCAACTTAACTCCTTCAACGCAAAACAGGGGAAACACAAGACTGTCATCATAACAATAACATTTGTTATTTCACCTTTGTTGTAAGTTTAAGGGAAATTAGACAGCAGCTCAGTTTAATGATGAGGGACTGAGACTGAAGAAGAGCAGTAGATGAGAAATACTGTTCATTTCTCCTGATATCTAATGGATTTTTCTGCACTCACAGAGTTTACCACAGTAATCACAACTGCCCTCCCCTTACATTCATATTTTTGTCAGGTTTCGTTGGATGCTGCTGCAATCTTCACTTTTACCATTACATCCAAATATCTTTCCTAGATGATTAATTTTCATAAATGATTTTGCAAAGTTTCATTCAGCTACATGAGGTTTGCGAAGGATAATGCATCTTGATACTCTGATGAAAGGCCGTGTGTGAACTAGTGGTCCATCATCATCCAGCATCTTCTCTGGAGTGTCAGCTATAACATTGTAATGCTGCAGATGATTGAGAAAACCTTTAGTGTACTCACTCACTGTTTCATCCTCCTTCTGTGATGCTTGACCAGTCTGCCTTTGAACAAATAATGTTCTGTAACACTCTCAGGACTGCTTCTCTAAATACAAAGAAGACACCATGACATTATTAACAGAAACTAATGAGCTAATTAATGAGGACATGGGTGAACATGATGATCAGACAGACTAAGACACTGGGTCTACATGGAATCCCTGACATGATGTAATGTTTAATGCACTTTAGGTTGTTCATAACTCCTTGTCTTATATCTTGTCTCTGGTCTTATAATATCCTTTGACTCTGTTGGGATTTTACATGAAAACCCATCAAGCTGCATCAGTTAGGTATTTTTAATTTTATGGACATGGCAAATTATAAACAAATAGAAAGAAATAAAACACAAACTAGATGTAATGACATATCCAGTGAAATATCTTAGGTGAACCAGTTTATGGCAATTCCACTCTCTATATCTACCGGTGTGGAGGAAGATGGGCCACAATGTGATTAGAAACATCAGATAAGATGATAAAACAACAGCCAGACACCTTACAGGGCAAGAAAAGAGACCATTTGCACACCTCTGCATAAGAGAGGTCAGTTTAGGCAAGGACCGCCATAAAAATTACTTAGGACCTCCGGATGTAGTAGAAACAAAGAGAGGACACAAATATCTGTTCAAATACATTCATAACTGAATTCAGAGACCTCAGAATGACATATTCTGCAACACATCAACTTTATCCTCAGGCAAAGGTTAAGACTTAGTTCACACTGCAGGCTAAAGTGGCCCAAATCCGACATTTTTGCCCGAATGTGACCCATATCTGATTTTCTTATGACAGTCTGAACAGCACAAATCTGATTTTTTTTTTCAAATCAGGCCCAGGCCACTTTCATAAGTGGTCCTAAATCGGATACATATCCGATGCTTTGCAATGCGACCTCAGTCTGAATGACCATGTCGCATTTCATGCTATTCTTACATCACTGAAATGCGACAGACGTCACAATTCTGTGCTGGAGGAGGCGGGAAGATTAAAATCACAATGGCAGACAATATATAGA
>JAUZSZ010000139.1:5898853-5910106 GCA_034780575.1 Labeobarbus marequensis
GAGGCAGAGTTGTGCTTATTGTCGCGCTTTATTGTCAATTGCTACTTTCCGGCATACAACACGCCTATCAAGTAAAGGGTACTGTTGGCAGTGGAAACACAAGCCTGATCAGGGTTACCCGTACCCGAACTGTACTGTACCGTACCGCTCAGTGGAAACGAGGCATAAAAGCCCTTGTCTTTGTTCACTTTGACTGTATTTGAATATTTTATGATGTAGTTGGCAAGACGTTCTTGAACAATTTTCATTTTGTGTCGCAAGAAAGCAAGTCAAAAGCCTTGACATGGGGGGAATAAATCAAAGTTTTTGAGTCATTTATTCCCATAAGACATCAAAGCTCTGTGCAGACAGTCTCAGACTGTGACTTCAGTGTGTTCTTTTCTTGTTATGGAGCAGATTCCACTTCCAGTTACGCAAATCTCTAATATGTAAATTTCTCCACATATTTTGTTCGTATGTGTTTTGTTATTGGCCGGTGTTTTGGAACCAGGTTGCTGTGGGTCAGATGGAATCTGTCGGGAGTTTGATCTCTTTAACAAACAAGTGGTTTGTTTGGCAGGAGAAGTACCCAGACGTGGTCAGCCTTCCAGAGGGATGCCGATCTGAGCTCATGATTATAAGAAGTCCTCAACTTCCAGGGTAGGTTGCATCAGCTAAGACAGTGAAATGGAAACTGCGGTACGTAACTTCTGCTGTTTTCCATCTGTTGATGGCATATGAAACATATGTCAAGTGACTACAAGTACTATCTTTCTATGGTGACTACGACTGATATCTCCAGATTACATGCTTGAAATATAGAAAGAGTCAATGGCTGTATGTTTCTCAGGATCTCCATGACCATATTCTGGAAGATCGATGTGTCCATGGAAGGAGTGGTAAAGCCATCGCTTGAGCTCCTGCTGAAAATGCCAGACCAGGGTAAGATTAGCTGGGTGATGAGTGAAAAATAGATTATGTAAGGGATAATGTTGCATCAGGGTTAACCAGTTTATCCTGCTTATTAAATAGATTAAAAGTCTTCAAAGGCCATTTTTACTAGACTCAAAAACTAGCCATTTTTTTATTAGCATTTTGCCGTCAGTTAGCTACTCTACCTTCCATTGGTGGAATAAAAGAGAAACTTGAGAATAGGAATGGTTAAAATATTATGGAAGTCCTAAGAGGCCATGGAATTATTTTTTTCTTTTTTGTTTTCTCCTGATCTCAAACAGAAGTTATTCTCTGAAAGTTACGCAATTTAAGCACTAGGTGGCAGTAAATATAACTTTGTCGAGATCAAGAAAATTAAATCATGATCACAAGAAAACGTTCATTATGTTGATATCACGAGAAAATTCCGAAAATTAAGTCATGATAATGAGAAAACAACTTTTGTTAATTTGAGATGAGGAGAATATTTAAAAAATTGTTTGTGATCACGAGAAAACTTTAGTTTTCAAAACAAGAATGAAAAATAATAATCCATGGCCACATAAAGCTTCTGTAAAATACACAATTTTGTGGTTGTAATACAAAATTGGCTCGATTGACCAATCAGAATCAAGTATTTAATTATTTCATGCATAATTGTATAATTCATAATAGTGACTTAGAGTGATCTAAAATGTTTTATTTTGTTTTCAGCTCAGGAGTTTGACACCAAAAAAGTGATAGAAAACGGCTCGGATTATTTTCAGAGCCTCCTGCGGGTTCTCGGGGTGGAAGCATCTATCGAGGGCTTGATAAGAACTGTGTGTTTGTGAGAAGTCAAAAAAATAAGCCAACGTTGACGCCGGGGGAGCTTCATATCTAATCTTTTTATTCAATATAAACACCTGTACAATCACCCGTTAGGAACTACATATTGATGCCACCTGTACGTGCCAATCATTTTTGCGCATGATATGCCCACACTGTATGGAATTATACATCATTAGACAAGAGCTAGAAAAATAAATAATTTTAAATACAAAATGTTTGACAGCAAAATCCACTTTGTATTTTCAAATAGTTAAATTTTAACATTAGATTCCATCACAGAAACTGTGATCTTCTTTTCTTTTCTTGCTTAATAACAGAATTAATGTCCATTCCTACCTACATAGTGATTATAGATCTTTATTTCATTAGAATAAGACAATGTCACCACCTCAGACTCATAATATCTCTGGTTCAAAGGGGGAAAGATGTTGTTAAAACAAAGGCAAATACTGTGATGTCTGCTGTGGAGAAACTGCACTTTTCAATCAGTTACATCATAACACATCAACAACACATGACAGTCAAACAAACGCCATCAGTTGGACAACGAATGCGGTTTCGCTCACAGGTCAGGCGTATTAATACTTCTCTGTACACCATTTCACATTAAGACAAATGGGAGTGTGAACACAGTTTGGCAATTGTTAATTGTTCATCCATGTAAAATGCAAACACTGTTTGCCTGATGGGAACTGCATTGACGACTTTGAGTTAAGCAAGCCGACGCAGTTTGCATCACGCTAAAAGAGGTAAACAGTAGCGTGAGCATCACTCACGCCACAGTACATTGTAACAGTAATATTCCCCATAACAGAGAAAGGCGACCATGAGGTGCCATCTTTAGTGTTAGTTACACCGTAAAATCTGTGCAAACAGTCTTACTGTGGTTGTTTTTACGATCAAAGACGCCCAACTCGCAACTCATGTAACGTTAAATCAACACTACCATTTCTGTGGCCTATACTGCTTCTCTGAAAAAATAAAAATAAATAAAAACGCTGTTCATCACTGTTGGAAAAACTGCTGGATCATCCTTTTTCTTGTGCTAACAGAAACTGGCGTGCTGTCCATCTTTGGTCGACTTATGAAATATGTCTGGCTCTGCAACCAATTACAGCCATTGAAACTAAAGCCAAATGTAACCGTAGTAGCGTTCAAGCTGCTGGGGATGGATTCCTCTGGTTGCTTTCTGCTCTGAGATTTCAAAACAGATGACAACCAAGCATATCAGTGTCAAACTCAGAGACAAAGCCATCGTTGATGGACAGACACAGGCAGTTTTTCATTTTACAGCAGTTTTTCTGGTAAAAAAAGGTGGTGTTTGATGTTTGTGATGATGGACTAGCTTTAAAGAAGTAGTTCAACCAAAAATTTACACACCATCATGTCTGTACTGATGTTTTCCAAATGTTTTTCCAAACATTTGAAGAATCATTTTGACACACAAAGGCTGTAAAGCTCCAAATAAAGCACCATAGGACTTGTGCGCTATATTTCATGTCTTCTAAAGTCATACAAATTTTAGTCGTCATTCACAATACCTGGTCAGAATGAACTAACGAGCTGCGTAACGATTCAATCAAACGGGTTTGCAATGACATGAGCGTTAGTAAACGATGGACATTTTTTTTTATTGTGAACTACTCTTTAATAAGACACTTTGATTTGTATATAGCGATTACATCAGCCGAGCGTACGTTATAAAAATACACTTTCAATAGCGAGTAATATCATTAGGCTTGTCTTCTAATTTAATAAAATCTATCTTACGGGTAGTGACGGTGTTATCGCGACCTCATTCGCTAGCATGCAACAGGTCTGTGCTTGTCAGTATAACTCCCGCTACAGTAGCTCGCCGAGGGTCAGTGGTTTGAGGAGCTCTAGGGATGTAGTCGCGCTAAAAACTCAAGTACTTGTCTGTTTTTGAATTCCAAACCGCCTGTACAGTGACTGCAGACACGGCCAAGCTGATGCACGGTAAAACGTTCATTAGGGAAAATCGCTGTAAGCCACTTTTGGCACTTGGAAACCACAGTAGCGCTGCTGCGTGCGAGAAACACCCAACAGCACTCACACACACACACACACACACGTCTTTCCATGTCCTCCCTTTTTACAGACAATGACTGACTCATTCAGGTATTCTGTACTTCAGGAGACCAGCCCCAGTGAGAACATCACCCTCAAAAAGAAAAACATCAGGTCGCTCTGGCAACAACTGCGAATGCCAACTTCACGTCGCAGAACGTGGTGGGAGGGCAAACAACTAGACAGACAAGCAAACAAAAAGAACAAAATTATATCACTATTTCAGCTTCACTTCTAGGCATTTCCCAAGCAGCACTTGTAGGGGTGTCTCATACAGCATGGAAGAGCAGCGTGCACTCCTGCCTTTCCTTATATAGGCTGGAGGGGGGCGGAGCTTGCGTGCTCCGCAGGTAGTAGTTGACGATTTTGGTGTCCAGCTTGCACTGGTGAGGGATGCCTTCATACGGTTTGGGGTCTAGATCCAGGATGGAGACTGAATACGTGAAACGAGGCTTCTCCATATTCAACTGGTGTCTGGAAACAAAGCAAACGAAAAGTAAAATGATGGCAAATGTCAAGGAAGATAAGTCAACCAGTGATTTTAAGGGTCGAAAACCAACTTACTCCTCATCTTCCTCACAAGGTGCAAACGTGATCATGATTGAGCAGTCTTTGGCAGTCATTGCAACTCTATACTGATGAACCTGGAAAGTAACATCTGGGAGTTAATCTTATTTTTTATTTTTTTTGGAAAAAGATTCTTAATTGCCACCAAAATACATTTAAACTTAAACTTCTCAGCATCACATGTTCACAGTCTTACCTTCCCAACTGCATATTCTACAGAGCCGTCATCTTCACTAAGACAGTTTTTCACCGTGTCCATGAAACTCTCATTATAAGGCCCATCTATCTGCAAGCGGTTTCTGGAGATACAAACAAGCGTTGATTGGATGTTAAATGTGCCTTTAGGCAAGTTTATTCATAAAGATAATGTGGCTTTGCATGGACATCATGTATAACTAAGCAGCACAGGGCCACCATGTGGCTGCAGTGCCTCATGACTTGACTTGAACTTCTTATATTCACAAATGTGTCTTTTGCTCCACCTAGTGTCTGTTCAGTCTTTCAGGGAAAGTAACATGTCTTACAATTATAGAATGAAGTATATTATAACTGGTTAGGATTGATCAACTGTTCTGAATTTTTATAAAATGCTTTCATGTGAACACTGCATAGATCTAAAGTGTTTGCCCAATATAAACTTTACTCAGCAGGAACAAAACCTTCTTGTACTAGAGTATCGATCGGATAGATCAGTAATGTAGCGCTCAATATCCCTGATTAAAAATTCACCTTTCTTTCGGGAACTCTTCTAGATACTGCTCCACACGTTTGTATAGAGGGTAGATTCCTTCAATATCCAGGTTATCCAGCATCTGGACTTGGAGGATTTTTGCGAGGACACTGTCTTTAGGGAGGCCGTGGTTGCCTGTGAACACATGAAAATGAGTTCAACGTGTTCTACAGGTCTTGCGTAACAGATTTATGACTACTGTCATTTCTATGCCGCAATAATCTGGCCTTTTATACACCCTTTTTACGTGTCATTTGAAATGCAGTTGATTTTCTTAAACTATGTCAAGCACTTTTGCTCCAGTTCACTCCTACGCATATATCGTGACTCATCAGTGAAGAGATTTCCATTGCACTTGTTCAGCAATATTTTGAAGGACATAAAACCATGTTTCCCCACTGACGCCCATCCAAATTCGCTGGTAAAGTCCTCACCATTGCGGAGCAAGTCTCTTGGGAAAGGACTGGCTTCACAGTGTGGCCTGCTCTCGGACAAGTGCACCTTCCTGGGCTCTCCCGAGCGATTTGAGTCCCCGCCGCTGAGCAGAGCAGAGCAGATCACCTGAATTAACTCGTTCAGGACGGCTTTGCCAGGCTGGTGGCCGTTATAGAGGCCATTACTATGAGGGAAATAAGGCCAAAGGTGCTGAATGAGATCGTTCAATTCGGGTTGCTGCTTGGCATCGTCTTTACAGCTAAATATCAACTCTCCGCCCTGGAAAAAAAAATGCGAGAAACAATTCATTAATGCTACTTTTATATTTATGTGTGTGTGTGTGTGTGTGTGTGTGTAGTAGCTAGAGTTTGAATATTTGATTTTCTTTTTCCCCAGCTGGTTTGCTGGTCTTTGGTGGTTTAAGCTAGTCACAAATCCAGGTTAAGTGTTGGTGGTCAGCAAAGCTAGTTTCCAGCTAAAAACTAGCCAAAGTCCCTCTAAAAGCAGCCTGACTTGGCTAGGAAACTAGTTAAGACCAGTAAACCAGTTTGAATTTTTTTTATTAGTACTGTGATAGTGGTACATACAAGTTAAAGAAATGTTCTAGGATAAATAAAAATTTAAGACCCATTTGCACCAAGGATAAAGGCCATTGCACACTGAGTCCTAAATTGACCTCACGAGACCTCACGTTGTGTAAATCACGTTTACACACTGCCTCTGAAACTTTCGTCCGTCATAAAAAAAAAAATCAGACCGGGTTCAATTTTTTGCGTTTTCATATCCGTAGCAAGAATTTTGATAGGAAAGGATGACGAATACAAAAAAAACCCTAAAAAGCGCATTTGAAAATTTCAGACTCAGTGTGCAAGGACCTTAAGTATAACGATAAATGTTTTAATAATCATTCTAATTCTTGAATAGGGAAGTTCACACCACAACAATAACGATATTGTTCAGAACAATTTATTCCAAGGAAAGAATGATAAAAACATTGACAGCCAATCAGAATCCACTCAACTTTATAAAAAAAAATTTTTTAAAAATTGAACATGCAAGGCAACAGATGTCAAAACTGCAGATTGGTATCGTCCATTGGTGTGGACGCTAATATAGTTATTGTTCTTGGTGTGAATGAATTAAAACAGAAGAAAGACCAACTGCGAATCAGTATGCATTGCATCTTCACTGTCAATTACATTTCGAATGCTGAACATTGTATCAGCGGAAGTTGAGGGAAGATTTGAAAACTTTAGTGTAAAGTTCCAAAAATAGAAATTTGTTTAGAGACGTTAAACAATTCGGGACTGAATTAATTACAGAAATTCATATTTACCTTAAAGATTTTCAAGTTGTTTTGTGGTTCCTCTAACAGATTCTTCAATGCAACATACATTCGCTGTTTGCTCCTGGAACACAAGATACTGAATAAGATTTAGGTGTGTACAATTTGTTCACTATTCATATTAAATTCTTTGCCGCTCATTTTGATTTCGATATGACAACGCAATTAGAGATTATCTGGATCACCACATCTGAACCTTGTTTTTTAGCATTTCGGTGACTCAAGCAGCAGTACAAAACCTTCAAGCATTATAGAATGTAGGGCTGGTCCCACAGAGGGAAGGTGAGTCACAACTTTTGCAAAAATGTTGATCATGCTCCTTTTTCCAAGTGGAAAATTCTTTGCTTTAACACAGGCCACTGACACAACCAGCTAGGTGAATGTCTTTGCCACAGTCAGTCAGGTTTGTTAACAATGCTGGCTAAAGGTCGTACCATCAGTGAAAGATATAAATACAGCTCTGATTTCCTGGATCGAGTGGCTGAAGCAGTAACTCACCCTGAGAAGAGATCCAGAGGGCAATATCTGCTCAATCGCTTCCACTTCCCATTAGCTAACTGTAAAGAACAAAACATGTCACAGTAAACTTTACAAATAGTGAATGAAACTCTGGGATTGAAACTGATTCTTGTATTTTCGGCAACATGAGCTCATCTTCTGCAGCCGAACTTCACAAAGAATTGATTAAATGATAACGTAGAGTACAAACAGATGGCAGGATGTTTACACTACACTGCACCATCCTCTTTTTTTTTGTTAAAGCAGAAGTTTGCTTTAATAAATCTGGCTTCACTTCAATAAAAATTTGGCAACGGCTAGATTTTCAATTGGTACTTGCCTTGTAATGCTGATGCATGCAGAATCTACAAACTTTGCGCTTGCATTCCTTGGTTATGTGCCTTGAAAAGGGTAGAAATCCACATTTTGGCTAAGAGGAAAAGGAGAAAAATTTAATTATATCTCTGGATCTTGAGTTACACAATGACGTGCTGTGAATAAGCAAGCTTTATGTAAAGAAGTTTAGTTTTTATGAACACAAACAAGCCTTTCAGATCAGATTCACACCACCTCCCTCTGTTTGACTGACCATGTGATTAAATTCCACACAAATAGACTCAACGAGTCATTCAGCTACCGTGGTCTACTTCCCCAAGAACAGGCGTTCATACTAAAATAATAACTAAAAAAAGTTCTTTGTTATGAGACTCAGATTTTGCAGTTTAACAACTGTCACTAATCCAACCCTAGAGCGTTTACACCTTAACAGCATGAAGATGCAGAAAAACTCATTAACAACTGTCAGCAAGTTCAGTGACATGCTTAGACATAACACCAAAGCCAACGTATTGAAGGCAAGGTTCTTGGCACACTTGCATACAGCTTCGAAAGTCAATGTTTTGGACACGTGGGAGTAACACTGTCATAATTTTGAGAAAAACTATGTAAATTAGGATCATTATAGTTTATTCTTCATTTACAATGAGATTTAATGTACATTTTTTCTTGTGACCATGGCAGCAGTTATTCATTTATTGATGATCAAATGATAGAGAGAAAGGTTGAAGGATTTTGCCGAAATTTTGAAGATTTTCCTTTGTTTTGAAGGAAAATTTCTGAAAATGTACTCGTTAACGGGCCATCTAAGTTGTAATTTTTTTTTTCTTTATCTGAACATATTCCCTCAATACATTCCCTGATAGCACACGTACACCTTTGAGATGTCTATTTGACGTCCGCATTTACATCTGCAAGACATTTTTTTCTGCAATATGTCTATAGGACGTTTCCAATCAGATGTCAAATAGACATCTATTAGACGTCTTTAAGATGTCTGTCAGATGTTTGTACACAGCAGATGTTTTCCAGATCAAGTGATCTGGATCAGACATCTTGCATACATGTGCTATCTGGGTTACTTGCTTATCATTAGATTCTCTGCAGTGAATGGGTGCCGTCAGAATAGGTGCTTTCACACTGGAAGAACCTTTTCATAGTTCCTAGAACTATTGGTGGAAGTTCCCGCTTTTTGGAGTGTTCGCACCGCAGGAACTAGCAACGGTTTTCGTTCTAGGAACTCCGTTTGGAGGAACTAAATTAGCTCCTGTTTTAGAGTAGGGTCTAAAACAGTTCTGTAGGAACGTGACGTACATGTATGTTGATTGGCATTTTTAAAAAGCAAAGTAAAATGTTTATTCCATGAACATGGAAAAACAGCGATGACGGCATTTACCTGTTGTCTACAGCTTTGTGTTCTTTTCTGAGCCTCGATGATAACACTACAAGCTGTCACAGGAGATGTAGTCAGATTTTCACGGGCTTTCAATCCTGTAAACTATTACTAACTCCATTATCATGAAACCCATGACACACAACAAAAACAGCTCCAAACATGGCATCCTCCATTCACCGGTTGTAAAAGCCACGAATAAAGACGTCGCTGTCGGCCGCGTCAGAGTTCCTGCTGCTGGTGTGAATAAAATCAGGAAAACGCCCCGAGGGACAAATTGGTCCTTTAGGAATGACCCTGCTCGCTAGTTCCTAGAACTATGCGACGTGAAAGCGCCTACTGAGAGTCCAAACAGCTTATAAAAACCTCACAGTAATCCACAAGCTGCATGTTTGTAATCCATCATAAGATGTTTTTAACTTCAAAACGGTTGCTTCTGGCTAAAATATGAATCTTCTATTCATAAAATTCCTTTCAAAAACAGTTTTTAACTTTTTCACTGGAGGAAGCGTTTTGGATTATGGGCTGGTATTTAGGCCAGAAGTGATGCTTTAGAGTTAAAACGTCTTAATGATCTGTTTCTTACAAACACAGCTTTTCACTTCAGAAAAGATGTTAATTGATGGACTGGAGATTACTTGTGGATTATTATGATGTTTTTATCAGCTGTTTGGACTCCCATTCTGACGGCACCCATTCACTGCAGCGCATCCATTGGTGAGCAAGTGATGTAATGCTAAAAGTCTTTTCTGATAAAGAAACAAACTCTTCGACATCTTGAATTGCCTGAGGGTGAATACATTTTCAGCATATTTTCAGTTTTTGGTGAACTATTCCTTTAAACCGGACATACATCTAAACACAACATATGTTTGAGCTGTTGAGCTCGGTTATTGCATTTAAATGAGTGGCAAATGGTAAATTATGCCAGATTGAGGTAGTGCACAACTTTGCACTCAAAACCTATGATTAAATGGCAAACATCGCAACTGCCTGTGCAGATTCCCCCACCAACACAATCATAACAGCAGTGATGTGTTGAACATGGAGTTCACCTTAATTTCAACGCAGATTGGAGGTCTGTGGTCTCGAAGGTGGTGGAGGGGAAGTTGGGTCAGGTTGGGAATGCATAAACCACACCCACTGAATGTGTCCATGACCTTATCACAGCGCAGTTCTGCGTGAAGCAAAGATCACAACACCGTCAGGCAACATCAAACCCGGTCTACTAAAGTGACTGCATCTCACATAAACATGTTTATATGAACAACAGACTCAAATGTTTTAGGGGATGAATCTCAGGCAAACATATCCAAGTCAGATTTGACCCCAAAGTCGTAGAAAAAATAATTGATTTTTGCATAATGAAAATTAAGCCCATCTAGGACATTTTTCCTATAAACTGTCATTACCATAATGCACCAGTACGTTTTACTTTTGAGGTTTTTAGTAATATCCATTCATCTCAATCAAAAAAATACAACAAATACCATCATAACACTGTTGGTTTTTAGGGGATTTTACAACGTCACTGCAATTGAAGCAAAAAAAGAAAAGAAAAAAATCATTCGTACCAGGTCGTTCTTGTTGGACCTTCAGCGACAGCTGTCTCACAAAGTCCAGTGGTAGTTTAACAACCTCCTGTGAACAATAAAGCCATTATTTTCGTCTCATTTGTTGGGTCACGGCTTGTGTAAAAGCAATGTAAAAACTGTAACTTACTCCACTGTGAATGTATTTCTCCCCCAGTAAAGGCTTCATGACATATTTACTATAATCCACAATGTTGAGGATGTGTCGAAAAGCTTGTTCTGCGGTCTGGCAGGAAAGAAGTAGGAAAATGAGCTGACACTACACTGTATATCCAAGCAAACAGACCAAGACCAAACATTTGAAGCATGTTTGCATTTACTCTGTTGCAGATACTCTTTGTATCAAAAGACGCAAATAACTTACAATACAGTGCAAGAAAACACACACAGAAATAGTATGTTTAACCTTAAACATTGTGGAAATTGTTGACAAAACTACGCTAAAATTGAAAGTGACTATTTACATCAACAGAACTTGATAGAACAATCGTTTGTGCATCAATACTTAAGTTACATTGATGGAAAT
>JAUZSZ010000139.1:5982359-5995084 GCA_034780575.1 Labeobarbus marequensis
ATGAAATATTATTTATTTATTTTTCCCAAGGCAATTCATGCTATATTTAAATTCATTAAGATTACATAGTTATATAATTATTAAAAATAAGTAAATATGCTAGTAAAATAATTACAAAATGACAGTATTAACAAATAATGTGTATTAATTTATTTACATATTAATATAATTTATGTTTCATTTTATGGTGATTCTAAATTTAAAAAAATCATTGTATTAAAGTAACGAGAATCACAATCAAGCAACATTATTAAATGTTAATTCACTTATTTAAATTATATTATTAAACACTGATTATAAGAAATGTTTAAGAATATTAATAATAACTAATAAAGTGTAACAAAATTATATATTTGGAGATAAAATTTGCTTTACTGTCATTAACAATTGTAACAATAACAATTGTCATTACTGTCTTTGTTTTTGTGTGATTTACCCACAAAATGAAAAATATAATCTCTCAATATGTTTGGGATCTTTGTTGGTAATGTTAATCGGTAGTTCAGTCGCTGGTAGGATCTGCTGACACATCAATGTATTTCTTGCATCTGGTCCAGAACCACAGTGGCCCGGGCCAAGATGGTGGAGGACTGGACTCGTGACGGCGGGGTGCTGCTAATGGGGTACGAGATGTACCGCCTGCTGTCTCTCAAAAAGAGCTTTGTGACCGGCCGCAAGAGGAAGTCCAAGAAACCTGCGGGACCTGTAATTATTGACCTGGACGAGGAGGACCGTCAGCAGGAGCTCATGAAAGGTCGGTTGGGGATTGTGGGTGGAAAATGTTCGGCTTTTACTCTGGTTATGGTCTTTAATGAGTTTTTGCATGTCCTCTGTGGTCTTCAGCGATTGAGAGAGCACTGTCGCGGCCTGGGCCGGATGTCGTCATATGTGACGAGGGACACCGTATCAAAAACTGCCACGCCAGCACTTCGCAGGCCCTGAAGAACATCCGGTCCCGGCGGCGGGTGGTTCTGACCGGATACCCGCTGCAAAACAACCTGATCGAGTACTGGTGCATGGTGGATTTCGTCCGGCCCGATTTCCTTGGTACGCGGCAGGAGTTTAGTAACATGTTTGAGCGGCCCATTCTGAACGGCCAGTGTATAGACAGCACACCGCAGGACGTCCAGCTCATGAGATACAGGAGTCACGTCCTGCACAGTCTGCTGGAGGGCTTCGTGCAGAGGTGAGATGTTGTTGGTATTATTATTATTATTATTGTCAAATATTTACTAATATAAATTTATTTTATTTATTTAAAAAACGTTCATGTACAATTTAACATAATTGTCTTCTATCTCAAGCATTGTACTATTGGAATATTATTATTATTATAATTATTATTATTATTAATGCTCAATAATATTATATTTCTTCTTAAATATTTATTATTTACTTATTTGTTATTAATAAAATATATTCATTGTCAATTAATATTATTACATTAGCATAATTTGTTCAGATTTATAGTAATAATTTTTTTTTAAATCATTATATTATAGTTCACGAGTCCTTACAATTATGAATACATATTTATTATTGTATTATTGAATATTTATTATATTTTACATGTTTATTGTTAACTATTTTATTATCACTGTGGTTATCATTATGAAATATTTCTTATTGTTTACATTAATTATAAATTTATTATTTACTGATTTTTATTTTTTGTAGTAGTAGTAATGAATGTTTATTATTTACATGATTGTTATTGTTATTATAGTCATTATAAATCATTTGTTTTCATTGTTATTGTTATTAATATTTATTAAATTATTATTGTTGTGGATTTATTTATTTTTTGTTATTATCATTACTATTATTATTATTATTATTATTTATTATTATTTCATTTGTAATATGGAGTATTAAATTATTAATGAGCATTTATTAGAATTTACATATGTATTTTAATAAATAATATTAATAAATAGTAAATTTTATTTTTATTGCTAAATATTATTACATTTATTATTGTTATTATTAAATGTTAATTTGTTTACAAATGATTGTTTATTCAATAATTAGGTTTTATGATTTGGTTGTTTTTATTATTGAATATTATTGTTTACATGTAGTATTTAATTATTACATATTTATTATATACGCAAAGTATATTTTCTCAAGAAGCAAAATGTCTTGGAAAATAAGTCTTATTTTTGTTCGCAATTTGTGCTTCTCAAGTAAATTGATTTTCGAAGGAACTTTAGGTACAGAGCAAAAATGGTGTTTTTTGTGCATTTTTGAGTTGGACCATTCATTTTGGACCAAAAAATGAAGCTAAACTGTTCTCTCCCTGGCCAGGCGAGGTCATGATGTTCTCAGGAATCACCTACCAGCGAAGGAGGAGCATGTGATCCTAGTACGACTGTCTCGCCTGCAGAGGGCGCTCTATACGGAGTTCATGAACCGCTTCAGGGAGGCGGGAAACAGCGGGTGGCTCGGACTCAACCCGCTTAAAGCTTTCTGTGTTTGCTGCAAGGTACTTACGCCCCCAAAGACGCACCGGTTGTTTACCTTATGTACAGTGGTTTGTGTACTTACGACGCCTCTCTGTGCGTCCTGTAGATCTGGAATCATCCGGATGTTTTGTACGAAGCTCTGCAGAAGGAAAATCTGGCCAATGAGCAAGATCTTGACCTGGATGACCTCAACTCCACCAGCGGGACCCGCTGCTCCGCTCCGGGAATAAAGGGCAAGTCGTCCGACCCGGCCAACAGCAAGATGGCTGCTATGGGACCCCTGAACCCCTTACAGGAGAAGGCCAACCAAGTCATCACATATGAATGGGTAAAACTTCGCAACTTAGAATGTATTTGACTCTTTGATTTGAAATTAAACCGAAATGGTGATTATGGCTTTTATCAATTATCAAATCACAAATGTGCGATTAAATTAAATAAATATATGTAATGTATGTTTCAGAGTAAAACACAGCACTGTGTTGTTTTACACACATTTACCAGTGTTTTCAGTGACTCATTTCGCTGTAAATTTTCTTCCCAAATTGGTATGAGTGGCGCTTATAAACCAGCTGCAAGAGCTCTCTGCAGCTTTTGCCAAATTAGAAGCTTGTTGGTTTAACTTTTGAAAATGCAGAAAATAAGATGGTCATAGATATTAGTTTATTATAATGTAACAAATAGTAAAAAGAAAGTAAAATTATTATTTTTATTCAGTGAAATATTTCAATAGTAATATTACCTCTGTATTAAATGGTAATATTTCTTTATATATTTTAGTACAAAATATTACCTTTTAGATATTTATACTTTTACAAATGTATATTATTTACACTAATAATTAAACTAAGTATTATTTTTATATTATAATTGTTTTATATATTTATAGTTTTATATTATTAGATTTTTATTATTATTATTATTTTTATAAAAATATTTGGGAAAATTGTACAGCCCTACAAACAAGCACAGCAAACATCAAGCTTATTTTAATGTATTTTAAATGTGTTCCCCCAAATCATGCAGTCCTAGAACACACTTTCTCATTTACCTTTAGCATTTTCTTTTTAACTTATATGACTGCCTTTTCTAACATTATATGTTTTTACTTGACCATTTTATGCCTTGTATCATTGAATTAGAACCAGCTGTACCTTTAAGACTTCTATATTATGATTGGTCTTTATCTCCTCCAGGTTTCTGAACTTTGAATAGATTTTAATTGGAAATGAATGTTGGTGGTCATGATGTAATTTCTGCACGTTATGAGCACATTTGAATCATTTTGAATCATTTGTTTTAGGCAAAAGACATCATGACTAACTACCAGACGGGAGTTCTGGAGAACTCAGCCAAGATGGTTCTGCTTTTCCACCTGATCGACGAGAGTGTGAAACGAGGAGATAAAATGCTTGTTTTCAGGTGGGAAATGTTTGCAGTTTTATGTGTGACAGTGTACAGGTGTTTGCCTTTTTCTGTAATCTCTCCTTAGGCATCCTGAATTGTCAGTCATGCTGTTATTTTATATTTACCTCGACGCTTACCCTGGCTTCTTTATCTGTGTGTGATTCTTGCAGTCAGAGTTTATCAACACTTACGATTATGGAAGATTTCCTGAGTCGGAGGCCCATGCCTATCCAAACAGAAACTGGGATGCACAACTGGGTCCGGAACGTCAATTACTACAGTGAGTTTTCAAATGTTTGCTGATGCCAAGCAGCAGGGTTGTTATTGTTAACTAAAACGCTAAAAAAAGTTCATTACTTGAAATAAAATAAACATTAATTTTATTTTTATTTAGTTTAACTTGAAGCACTAAAACATAAACTAAATAAACTAAACTAATATATAAAAATCCATTTTAAAGATAACAAAAACAAATCATAAAGTAATAGAAATTACAAAATACACAACAAAGTTTTCCTGAAAGCTTCCCCCGTGCAAAGGACCCTCTTCCTAAAATATAAAGGCAGCTATATATTTTATGAAAGAAATGGTAAGTGTGGTTATTAGAATTTTAAAATGAAAATTTAAGTGTGATTGAAATTTAATGTTTAAAAATTTTGGAAACAAATATAATAATAATCATCATAATTAATTCAAATGTATTAAAAATAAAAAGACAGCTATATTTTTAAAAGCCTTATTTATACTATGTGAGACAAATAATACGTGTGATAAGTGTCTTATAATTTTAATGAATAATAATATTAAAAATAACTATAATAATTAATAATATTCATGTGATGTTACTAAGCCATATGAATTTATTTTTACCTTGATCAACAAATCCCAAAATTTTGCTCAACTATGCATTTTTCCAAACCCCTCCTTTAAGCGATGCTAATCTGCGCTGATTGGTGATTGGTATCCTTTTCATTTCATCATGCCTGATAAAGCAAAGCTTGTGGGGAAACAGCTATGCTCCAAAAGCGACACCTAGTGGAAAAGAATGAATTTGCATTTTCATTCAGACCAATGCGAAAAGACCAACAAGTGGGCGGGCAATATGCTAATGTTTTGTTGATATCAACTTGAAACAACTTGGGATTCGTTTCAATGATTCAGTCAACTCTTTCTTTTGAGAGACAATAACTTTATACACGGTGCACTTTCAGATTTAAAACTTTGCCGGATGTTTTCATTCACTGCATGTTACACACTGCATGAAAGGTCATTTTCAAAAAACCATGACAGGGGTTCTAAATTCTCTGTTTTTTGTCGTTTGTGCAGGGTTGGATGGGAGCACATCGGCTTCAGAGAGAGAAAGACTCATCAACCAGTTTAACGACCCAGCGAACAACCAAGCCTGGGTCTTCCTGCTGTCCACCAGGTGAACTTGAGCACAAAAATATGCCACAAGTAGTGACAAAACGATGAGTTCTGGACTAACAGGCTGCTGTATTCACAGGGCTGGTTGTTTGGGGGTGAATCTGATCGGTGCGAATCGCGTGGTGGTTTTCGACGCATCGTGGAATCCGTGTCACGACGCTCAGGCCGTGTGTCGCGTGTATCGCTACGGCCAGCGCAAGCCTTGCCACATCTATAGGCTTGTGTGTGACTTCACACTGGAGAAGAAGATCTACGACCGGCAGGTGTCCAAGCAGGGCATGTCTGGTAAGAGAGGGCGGGAAAGCCTGGTGTTTTTTTGTCTTCGTGTGAAAACAGTTCTGACGTTATGATTACCTATTGACCAGATCGAGTCGTGGATGATTTGAACCCTGTTCTCACCTTCACACGGAAGGAAGTGGAGTCGCTGTTGCACTTTGTGGAGGAGGAGCCTGCTTCCAGCCAATCAGAGCTGGTCCCTAGTAAAGATTTGGAAATCGTCATTAAACAAGCCTGCCTGTTATATCCACACCTCTTAACCAAGGTAATTACTCTTTCCACACCAGTTTTAAATGTTAGTATTCCATGAATATTAATTAGTTTCCTTTCTGGAGCATCCATGTAATATACTGTCTGTGTTATAAACCAGCTATTTAGTCTCCAAATCAAGCTATTCTAGAAAAATTATTAATGGAGTGATCTCATTAATATTAATTAGGTTGAGCTTACGTTTCGTCATAATTTTACTGAAACATCCAGTCATGTAACATAATATCTGTATCTGTATAATACATCAGCTATTTAGCTTCTAAGTTAGCTATTCTACCGAAATTATAAATTCTACTATGGTGTGAGTTGATTAATATTAATTAGGTTGTGCTTTCATTTCTTTATAACCTTAGTGAAACATCTAGACATGTAGCATATTATCTCTGTCTGTATTATATATCAGCTATTTAGTGTCCAATTTAAGCTAAATTATGAATCCTATTGGTGTGAGCTCATGAGTATTAATTAGGTTAAGCTCAGGTTTCTTCATAACTTTATTGGAGAATCCCGTCACACAAGTTCATTTTTATCAGAATGTCACACCAGCAAACATTTATGAATTGGAATATTTCAGACAAATTCTAAATCCTACAATGGTGAAGGTTTAACTTATGAATATTGAGAAGATTAAGTGATTAGAGTGCTAATATTCCTTCCTAGGTCATTCAGTCGCCTATGCTAATATCTGTCTGTTTTCCACTCTAGCAACCGTTCCATCACGAGTCTCTCCTGATGGACCGCAAGGATTTGAAACTGACCAAAGCGGAAAAGAGAGCAGCTAAGAAAAGCTACGAAGATGAGAAGCGGGCGTCCGTGCCATATCAGCGGCCCTCTTACGCACATTACTACCCAGCTAGTGACCAGAGACTCACCAATATCCCTGCCTTCAGCCAGAGGAACTGGTGAGCCCACCACAGAAACCCTCAATGTAGCGCCCTTCTGTTTCTCGAGTGTTTAAAAATGTTTTTACTTATCCAAACCTTTCGTTCAGGCGGCCCCCTCCTCATTTGGAAGAGAAACCAGTTGCAAGCGTGAGGCCAGTTCAGTCCACACCCATTCCCATGATGCCCCGACAGGTACCCATGGGCGTCCCCAGTTCAAGTGCGGGATTCCCGGTCAACTATCTGCAAAAGGCCGGCGTTTATGTGCAGCGCGTTGTCACCACCACTGGTACAGACAGATCATTTATAGTGCTTGCAACTTCTTGCTTCATATTCCCAGTTTGTTTCTTCATGATTTATTATCTTTGCTCTGCAGATATTGTGATCCCAGGTTCCAACAGCAGCACAGATGTCCAAGCCCGGATCGGCGCAGGAGAGAGTATTCACGTTATCAGAGGATCCAAAGGTACCTCAGTTTCAGAAAACTGTGAGAGCGTTTGCTGTTCGCTGGATGTTGGTACGATTAATTCACTTCATATTCTGTCATTTGCACTGCAGGCACGTACATCAGGACCAATGATGGGAGGATATTTGCCATCCGCTCTGGAAAGCCAAGACCACCGGAAGGAGGAGCCACAGCTTCAAGAGGTGTGCTAATTTACTCATTTGTAAATTAGCCGTTCTTCTGGCATAAGCTCGAGGCAAAATTGATCCCATTTTATAGACTTGAATGCTTTTCAGTCAGATGTGGGATATTCCTGCTTCTGAACTTTTAAGTCATTCCTTTAACTGACATTCAAAAGATGGTAAAACATAAGAAACCAAATGACAATAGTACCATTGTCTTTGAGTTTGAGGATAAACAATGCTATGCAATACATATTCTGTTGCATTTTTTACAAGTAGGAATGACAGAAAATTGATTATTGTGCAAAGTTCACCATTGCACATTTTTCCAAAGACAAAAGATCTGTTGCTTCAAAAATTGTCCATTTTGTGCCTCTTTTTCACATGATCTGCATAGGATGGATGTTTTAGTCCCATTCCCTTAAGGTTTTGTCCTGAGTATTGTCCTGTTCCTGCCATTAAAGGCCCACTGATAGAGGTAGAGGCAAAATGAAGATGCTTTACCTCGCTGGTGTGTACAATCAAAAAACTTTGAGAATATCGAAAACTTCACGAAACTGAAACTGTTCATCTTTCCTACCACCCCAACACTCATTAACTCAAAACTTGTTCTATGCCTCACTCTGTGGCATAGTATCCCGCAGTAGTCACATGGGTGTAGAGGCCTCTACCTTGATCAAGACCACAGTTTTTATTGTTGATGGTTTAGTCCTTTACTGGGGTGTGACTCTACAAACTTTCAATGACCACCTCAGATCTTTACCTAGTCTACACCAACATAAACTAACAAAATCTCTCTCTTTCTCACAGAGGAATCCGGCCCTCCCTTGCATTCTGTCAGTAACGGTCGTGCATCTCCTCAGGAGCCAAAACGTTTAACCCCCGAGGCTCCGCCTCGTCCTTCGCCCCAAGACAGCCCCAGTCTGCTCCGAGAATTCCAGAGTAACAAGGACCCGGTTCCAGCGGGAGAGAATTTGCCATCTTCAGGAACACCCGAACCCTCTGGAGCAGACAGACCCATCCAGAACCCAGTTCGAATCCCCGACCAACACCGGCAGCTCAGCAATGACATTGCATCGTCTGTGGACGTTCAAAGTTTGAAGCGGAAGCTTTTGGAAAGTCGGACATCCAAACCAACTAGCGCCAAACGGACCTCAACATCAACCGGTGTAGCCAGGAGTTACCCGGGATTTCCTTTAAGCAGCGGATTTGGGTTCACATCCATGGGGCTGAACCCTGCCTTGCTGGGCGCACTGGGTCACATGAATCCCCCCTCGCTTGGAAGCAGGTCGCACCTCCTACAGCAAGCCGGTCAAGCTCTGGGTGACCTACATGCCATGTTCCCCACTGACCCACTTGGACTTGGCGTGTCCAGCAGCACTCTTTCCTCGACCTGCTCGACCAACACCACATCCTCCACCCATGCGGGGATGCTAGCCCCTTCATCCTCGGTGCCCTCTTCGTCATCGTCCTCCACTTCCTCCTCGCTCCCACCCTTCCTCATGAACCCCAGCATGGCAAGCATGCTCTCCGGCTTCCCGGTACCATTTTCCCAGCCGCTCTTCCCTGGGTCCCTACACCCTAGAGGCCTGTCCTCTACGCCAACCCCTGCCTCCACTGCCTCCAATTTCCTCTCTTCCTCCAGCCTGCTGGGGGCAGCGTTCAGCCACCCCGACACGCACCCCTCACTTGCGGAAAACGGAGGGAGCAGCTCGGACGACGATGTCATAGAGGTAATAGGCCAGTGATTGGCTGCCTTGGATTCCGTTGTTCCAAATGGATGAATCCTATTGGATGGATCTGAAATTATATAAATCCAAATGCTGAATATGCATGGAGATAAGAAAGGCGATTATATATTTTTCTTTACCGTAAGGGACCAGAGCACAGGGCAAACGTGAAGAGCCCTAGTCGTATCTCTCGCGAGGGCCTGGACACGGACCTGACGAATTCCCTCGGAGAGAATACCGAACCGAACTTAAATGTGATTGTCTTTACAGACTGTTTGCATTCATAAGAGATGACTTTAGAGATACTTAGCCGTTTGCTAGACCTTGTAGCATCACCTGGAATGATAAACGAAAAAACATATGTGACCTTTTTTATTATAATTGTAAGTACTACTATTACTTTTGTAAACGGTGGTCCTACATGAATATTCATATTCGTTTTAAAATCGCAGACTGGGCAACGGGGGGAATTCGTAACAATCGAATCGTAGAACAACAGAAGCCATGCCTAGCGTTAGCACCGCCGAGACCTTTTTGCTTTCCTTTGAGAAAAAGAAAAAAAAGCGACAAGGAAAACCTTAAAAACTCGAATGTATTTTCATGTTAGCCTTTAAAATTTGGTGGAGGGACGTAAGTTTAGTGTGTTTAGTTTGGTATTAGCCTTAAAGCAGAGAAATGGATCTGTGTTCTCGTTCAATTGCGTAGCATACAAAATCATCCGTTGTTCTCCATTGGGATCATCTTACGAATGTGTAGACTGTTATGCGACCCTACTAGCCGTTGTTTTTCGAAATTTGTGCTTCGGATCATCTGCGCACTCATTCAGTTTCATCCGTGTTGGGGCCACAGTCATGACCAAAGTGTTTGTTGGGCCGTTTTGAAGAATTTCGACGTGTTAAACGTTTGTGTTAATGTTGATTCACGCTGGTTGACCTGTGACTGACAAATCCCTCAGCCAATAACACTGTTCATTCTCTGTGCCTATTAGAGCTCTTTATTTTGACTCCTCCCACAGTCTGCTTTTTGATTGGCAGATACCCACATCATGAACTTTGGCCTGAGTCTGCAGATGCTGTTATATAAATACAATGGTGTGCATTTGACGTGATTATATCTTTTTTCATTATTTGGATCTTTGTTTTGTAACATCTTACGGCATACCTATGTATTAGTTTTGTTTTCTCTGTTAACTATGTACAAATTTACCAGAAATATTTATTTATAATGCTGAAGAGTAATTCATTTTCATTCTTTTTTTATTTTTATACGTTTTCAACCTTTTTTTTAAGAAGGAAAAAAAATCCCTCTATCCGAGAGATGCAGGGTTTTTTCCCCATAGATGTGTTCAAGACCACGATCTGTGAGCGATTCAGCAGTCGGGACCCGCAAACACATGTGATCTCATACAGGCGCTGTCCCGGGAGGTGTCCACACGTCATCTCATGTTCCCAACATGGAGAGGAGTACATTCAAATGACATTGTATTTATTAAATATTGTTTTAACATAAATAAACCTGACTCCTCTTGTATTTAGAACTAAAAAAAATAGATCTATCTATCTATCTATCTATCTCTCTATCTCTCTATCTATCTATCTCTCTCTATCTCTATATCTCTATATATCTCTCTCTATCTCTATATCTCTATATATCTCTATATCTCTATCTATCTATATAGATTTAGATATATACATACACATATACATATACACACATATATATATATATATACACGTATGTATACGTATACATGTATACGTATATATGTGTGTGTGTATATATATATGTATATAATACATATACACATATACATATAAAATATATATAAATAAAAAAAAAATATATATATATAATTTTATATATTAAAGTTAGTAAATATTTATATTAACATCATACGCTTTTATGCAGTTAAATGAAACAAAAAGTCTGAAATTGTAAAATGTCAAGAATTTAAAGTCCACAAGCTTACGAAAAATCGGCATATATAATTTATTCATATAAAATAGGCATTATAATAGGCACCTGATCTGCAAGTTATAGCACAGAAAATAAAGATTTTGCACATTTTAATAAAGGTTAAATACTTCTTGTTTACAATTGAATATATTAATATCATATTGTAATAATTTATATAAAATTAATAAAATAGTTAAAAAATGTTTTTCATACATGACCTGCGTGTCGTTGAATAGGAAAATTTGTCAAAATGAACAAAAACTGATCTCTGCTATTTAGAAATATTTGCTCCTTACAATTTTAATATTTTATTAATGTTGTATTTTAATGTATAATAATAATATTAATAATATGTAAGTTTAAGTAAAACAGTTTTCATAATGATCTACAATTGTTTAATTGTTTAAACAGGAAAAAGATTTTGTGCAACATTTACACAAAACTATGATTTCTGTCATTTGCTCCTTAAGATATTATCACCATATTTTAATATTAATAATATAAACACATTCAGTCAAAATAAAACGGCATAATTGTTTTCTCTCGTGATCTGCAATTGTTTAATTCAACAGAAAAAGATTTTGTGCAACATTAGAACAAAAACTACCATCATTAAGAAACATTTGTTGGCATAAAACTGATAAAACTGATTTGTTGGCATAAAACTGCATTTCTTTCATGATCTGCAATTGTTTAATTGAACAGAAAAGGGCGGACTGGCACTGATAAATGCAAAAACATTTAAAACTGCATAAACATCAAAACAGTATCAAATAATTTAATAAACACAATCTTTGATCATCGCATTTAAGAAAAATGAGTTGCCTTCAGTCATTTCCAAAGATATCTGCACCAAAAATATGCAGTGAACACTGATGAAATGCATCCAAAAATATAAAACGGTTATTAAAAATATATGTTTTAGTAGTCGCAAAGGACATTTACACAATTAGCAATAAAATTCGCTCAGTAACTTGCAACTCTGTTCCAGCTGATAAAGTTCAGTTTCAGTACTGCATTGGTTTGCGGGCCATGTAAGCGTTCGTGACCTGACTCATAACAACCAGAGCGCTCAGAACGGGACAGAGCACGGCCAGGTACCTGCCGAACCACGCCGAGCACAGTCCGAGGAACAAGCTCAAACTGCCCAGCAGGTACGCCAGCAAACCAGAGGTGGCGTGGTAACGCTTCAGTTTGGCCAGCGACCAGCCTCTGGCTAGTTTGGGGTAGAGGAGCGGAAGTCCTCCGAGAGACTGCAGCCCGACCGCCCCGTGCCATGTGCTGAAGTGCGGCTTGTCGTGGAGGTGTTTGTTGTAAAAGATGGCAGCCAGCCCCGCGGTCGCGCAGCAAACACACAAACCCTGCAGGACCCAGTGCAGGCGGCCTTTAGCTTTGTGCTTCAGCTTCTTGACGGGAGACGAGTAGGGGCTGAACAGAAGCACGGCCTCGGTCATGAGGAAGGAGAACTGGAGGATGGGCATGAGAAAAACACACAAAGAAATCTAAGTTAGGAGATAACATTTATTTACGCGCCAAACTATCAAGGCATGTAGGCAGAATTTGCGTCAAACTCACAGCGAGAGTCATGAGGAACGGATGCCATGAGAACAAACCTGTCAACAAACACACACAGCACTGTTATTTTAGTATTATTTATTACACACTATTAGTATTTATTATTTTGAATA
>JAUZSZ010000139.1:6185999-6202615 GCA_034780575.1 Labeobarbus marequensis
CACCTGTCCCACTCATTACACCCGCAGCTGTTCCTCATTGCCACGGACTATATAGTCTCCCCTCTCCCACCACTCTGGCAATCATTATTTGATTGCTATTTGTAAATGTGTGGTTGTGATCTTGTTTCTAGTGTCTGCTCTGGTCTGGGATTCATGCACTGTGTTGCCGTCTCATATCCCAGTCCTTTTCTGTTTAGTTTTTTGCCGTGTTGGCTTTTTGTTTTGAATTAAAGTGCACCTTACCTGCATCTGGACCCTGACCTCGTCTTTTTGCGGCGCTCCTCTTAGCGGACCGTGACAGAGTTGATATATCGGTCTGCGCATTTTTTGTATATATGTATGTGTATATAGTACCTGTCAAAAGATTCAGATGTTTGGAAACATTACGATTTTTAAATGTTTTTAATGAAGTCTTTTATGCTCACCAAGCCTGCATTTATTTGATTAAAAATTCAGTAAAACAGTAATATTGTGGAATATTATTACAACTTAAAATAGCTGTTTTCTATTTTAATATATTATTAAAATGTAATTGATTTATGTGATGCAAAGCTGATTTTTTTTTAGTCTTCACAATTCTTCAGAAATCATGAAAATATGCTGATTAATTGAATTCATAACTCTGTTTATAACTTGAGTGTCTGAAAAGTATTTTATTTTATTTTTGATGCTTGTTTCTGTAGCAGCAGTCAGTAGTCTCCTGCAGTATGCCAGCAGAGGAAATAGAGAGTGTGTCTCTTCCTGTGGGTTGGAAAAGCTACAGATCCCCTGAGGGATGGAAATACTATGTCAACACAAGCACTAAAGGTATTACTGATGTGTTTATTTGTGTATGTCAGTTGGTTTGACTGTCTAGAACAGTATGTTTATGCAAAACCTTTTCTTATCCCTTCTTGGAATAGGCTCTCTGTATCTCTGACAGTGAAAATAATATGTATAAATAAATATATATATTGTAGAATCAATTTTTACTCAGAAATTGCTAGTAAGTTTTCACAGTAACACGAAGTAACACATTAAACACCGAAATAGTATTTTCTTGCAAAACATGCTTTGAAATTTGAAATTCATACTTTGAAAAAAAATCTAAGTATTTTTTACAGTTTAAGAGACAAAAAGAAACCTTTATTAAACTGGTGATTTCATAATAGAAATATAAAAAATGTGAGTTATGTGAATTTATGTGTTAAGTAAAAGTTCTTAGAAGAAAAGGCATTATTTATTTATTTATTGTTAATGTTCTATTATAAAAAAATCAAATTTAAAAAGGCATTTTATTTATTTATTTGTGTCTTGGATCATTGTTTTATAAGCTTTGAGAATGAAGCAGCATATTACATGCAAAAAAACTTTGCCAGTAACACTACAATCTATTGCAACTTTTGCCAGTATCTTGAAATAGCCTGTCACAAAAGCACAAAAGACACAGTAGTGGTGTTTCATTGCAGTGAGAAAAGAAAAAAAAAAAAAAAAAATTCAAGGCCGTTTTTTAACCAACACTTTTTATTATCATAGTTGCATAAATGATAAATGTAGTACATTTATTTTGTGTCTTTTTGCAGCTGATAAACTGATGCTTTATGGGCAATGTAAGATTAAGATAAGTATTATTGCTATTTGTGTTCTACCCACATTTAAATATCATATTAACACATTGTACTAGTTTAAGGTACTTTAAAGTATACCTGCTAGTATAAACATCATGATACTATGATCAAAGACGTGGTAATTCTGTAATGTTACTGTACTAATATCTCAATTTTAATAAAGAACAGCATCTCTGACTAATGCTTATGTGACACGGTCATATATTGTACATAAAAGTAAAAAAGCTCCAAGCTAATTTTGTTGCCCTTTCCAAATTGATCTCATTTTGTGGTCTTTCCGCCGCTGCTGTGGTATCAGTCTTACATCCCACCGTGATTCATTCATATAGCCTGAGGCTCATTTTTACATGTACGTTGCCTGATAAAAATGCGAAACGTTGATAAGGTATCTCAGTATGTTGTTGTGTAAACATAGAACCCAGTTCTTCCTCATTCAGCTCCACAGGCTGAAAATCTTCATTAGCATTCTCCATCATCTTTATAGCCTATTCATCTGGAGAGGGGAAAATCAGGCTGATCTGGATTAATGTGATAGTCTCGTGTCCTTTCTCACACTCGCACAGTTTTCATCTTTCTTCTTTTGCTTTTCTGACAAACCCCAGCACGCTGCCTGGGATGCATAAAACTGTAATGACCTCTTGTTTTCCACTGAAGCGTAATTGAAGAGAATTTTGAATTTATGGCGGTTTAGTCATGCTAACTATCAGCAATTTAGAAGTGCAGATTCCAAAGAACATTTCATATAATGCAGGATAAAGACCAGATAGAAACACACAAACTACTGCCTGTTCAGGCGATGGCTGAATATTTGCTGGAAACATATTATTATTTTCGCTGTAGTGGTGTAGGTACAAAGATATCCAGCCGAACCTTGACCTCTTGGTGCGACTAGCCCTTTAGTTGAGATTTGATGTCCTGATGTTATTTCTGCTCTCCGTGTAACTGGATGTAACAAAGGTTAAATCTTACTCTAAAACAGCCATGCTGTTCAGTGTCCTTTTGTAAACATTGTGAGAATTGTCCCAAGCACCTATCAGCGTCGCCCTGGCAACGAGGGAGGAACACCTGGCCACCATCAGCACGGGCTGATCGGTCACAGCTGTCTCTCATTAACAGAGGGCTACAAAAGCCACTCTGCCACACACACCGGGGAGCAACTACTCCACTCTCTTATGACTAACGCTTGTGTCCGCTCTTCTCTACAGATAGCAGCTAGTGACCGATCGGCCCACTCACCTGGAGCACCACGTCTATGCACGGCCATCTCCCACGGAGCACCGAACGGAGCACACAGCACTATCTTGGAGCACGGGACCCGTTAGCACCTCACTCATCCACGTACTTTTCTGTTCAATAAACACACCCTCCGGGGCATTTATTGCACTTCCCTTGCCGCGTGATTCTTCAGCCCGCTACTATATATATATATATGTTTAAACATCTAAACATAACATATTTTTCTTAATAAATACATGTGTGTGTTTGTATTTATATCTATTACTGATGTCAAACAATTAATCGCATCCAAAATAAAAGTTTTTGTTTACATAATATATGAGTGTAGACCTGCTGTGTATATGTATTGTGTATATATCTATTTCAGAAAAATATGTTGTTTATATATTAAATATATTTATATATCATTTAAATTATATGAATATAAATATATACATGTAAACAAATTTACATATTTTCAAAATATATACTGTATGTGTGTATATTCATATATACATAATACATTTACAAAGTATACACACATTTATTATGTAAACAAAAACTTTTATTTTGGATGCAATTAAATCGTGATTAATCGCTTGACAGCACTAATATATACATAATAAATATACACAGTATGTAAACAAAAACGTTTATTATGGATGGGATTAATCACGATTAATCGTTTGACAGCACTAAATAAAAAATACAAAATAAACAATTCTAATAACGACCATCTGAATTTTGGGTTAACTGTCCCTTTAAGTCTCAAGTGCGTGTTCTTGTAATCTCCCTCAGTCACTAGAAACCTGATAAAATCAAACTAGTTCATCTGTACGCAGACCCGCAGCTCCCCGCAGAGCAAAGCAGGTTGCAAAACAGCCGAAGCTCGCGCTACGCTGTGTCACCTGACAGTTTGAGTCAGTGGGTCAATCTCCTGATGGTTTATCACAGCTCCCAATCTAGAGAAACCCCGTGAAAGATGCAAGAGCCCCGTGAAAACTGTGAGCAGCCTGGGGTTGAATGTGACAAGCGCTGTGGTGGAAGCGGAGCGCCGCGTGGAGCAGGTGTGTTTGTGGTCGTGTGTTACTCACTCAAACACTGCATGCCATGCTTCCTCTGCAGGGTCTTGCTGCACAGTGAACACGTCGCCCAGGTGGAGAACGAGCCAGGCACGAGCTGGTGGCCGCTCACACTGCGCCGCCGCACTTTCTCACGCTCGCGCATCTCTTTCTCTTTCTCTTTGTCCTTCTCTCTCTCTCTGCTTTTCTCTTTCTGCTGCTCTTTGTCTCGGGGCTTACCCTGAAAACAGAGGAATCAAGAGACGTGTAGCGTTACCTTGTGATAGTTAGAAAAAAGAGAGGAAAGAAGTATTTCACAAAACAGGTCCAGGTTGTATTTCACCTAAAAGTAAAGTTAAATAAACAAACAAACAAATAAATAAAATTATATATAATTTTGTAGATATTTAAAATTCTATATATAATTAGATTTTATTTACAAAAATAAATAAAATATATTTTTATTAAATATAAATTGTGATTGGATAAATTTAGGGATATAATTTATGGTTTTTCTTTATTATTATTTTTGCGAAAATTAAGTCCATTTTTCAGCAAATTATCAGTACTGTGATGCAAAATAAATAAACTAGTGCTGTCAAACAATTAATCGCATTCAAAATAAAGGTTTTTGTTTACATAATATATGTGTGTGAACTTTGTAAATATTATTATGTATATACAAACACACATATGCATGTAGAAAATATGCTATAATTATATATAAATATATAAAAAGTATATACATGTAAATATTTTTAAAAAATATACATGCAGACATGTGTGTTTATATATACATAATAAATATACACAATATATGTTATGTAAACAAAAAACTTTTATTTTGGATGTGATTAATCACGATTAATAGTTTGAAAGCACTAAAAAATATAAAGCATAGAATATAAAGCATGAAGTATATGTTTCAGTGAATGTAATTTTTGCTGAATTTGAATGTAATTATTTAATTTGTTTAATTTAATTTGGATTTATATTAAAAAATTTGTAGAACTGAACTGAATTATAGGGAAGAGCAGGAATAGACACTTTTTATTATTATTGTTATTATTTTCATTTATTTCCACCAAATTATCATTACTATGATGAAAAAATGAATAGATAAATATATAATTAATTTTGTTTATTTTATTTTTATTTTTTACATTTAATTTAATTATAGGGAAGAGTGAGGATTTAAAATGGATTTAAAATGTTTTATTATCCATTTCCCAGCAAATTTACTTTTTTGTGTGCATTTCGTAAATATTTTACTCTTGTTTTGCTGAACTAATATAGGAAAAGCATATTAATAAGTCCTATAAATAGACTAACCCTAACATTTTACAATATATCAGCTATATAAGCAAAATAATAAGATATATCTGTATCAGCTGATCAGTGTTTTCAAAATAATTTGATTGATTAATTAACTTATTGTGTGTTTTATTTTTTATTTTTTAAAAATACAGTATACAATTGGCACATTGTCTAGTTGAAATATCAGGTCAGAACTTCCTCAGTTGTCTGCACGGGTGAGTTTAGTGTCTCTCTACATTCAAGAAAAGGAGGAAGTTGCAGAGGCACAGAAGTTGCTGCAAAGTTCAGCAGAAATAGACATGATTTTTATTTATTTTTTTCCCACAGTTCGAGCGAGCATGAGTGATAACAGCATGTGTGTGATTACTTTGTCTTTGTTGAAGGATCCAGTCACTCGGTTCCTCAGTGAGCTCAGAGTCCGCTTGACTTTGGTACCTTTTTCCGGACGCTCCGGTCTTTCCTCCTCTTCCTCATCATTTCTACAAAAACCATCAAACCAATTAAAAAAAAACAAAAAAACAAGAGTATATCCAAGTGATTATTATATAAAGAACAGCATAAAAAGGTCAAAGACTTACTCAGTGGTGAGAAACTCGTACCACGTGAAATTCCCTGCCACCTCCTTTCTTTCTGTGCTTGAAGTTCTGCATTTAGCTCTGAGGAAAATCCAAGATAATTATGATCAGATTAGAATAAATTCAGTATAAAACTCTCACACTGGCAACTTATGTATGCTTACTACAAAATTATGCTTGATATGTTTGGAACGGCAAACTACCATACTAGCCTAATTATTTTTACAATATGCAGTATCTGGATAATGTACTACTTTGCCAAATTGTCAACCTTTCATACTACCGATTGATTCTCAAATGTCCCATTTTTACCTTTTTACTGCATACTTGACCTATGTCATTGAACTAGCAAAAGTTTTAATGCAATTTAAAATAATAATACAAAAACCTTCAGCGAAAAATATTTTAAAAGTACACGCAACATGTTGAAGTGACAATGTGCATACTACTGCTTAAACATATCATGTTGTATACATTAGTACATAGTGCTCAGTATGCAGTAAGCAGCATGCTAGTATCCATTTTTATGTCCGGAACAGAATACTACTATACTATTTCTGCAGTATGCAAATGTTCTGCAACCCACAATGCAGCGTGCTTGAGTAAACCTTCCATTTTTAGAGTGGCAGCTGCATCAGCCAAAATTTTTAACATCTCTTGTCTCTCTAGTGTACAAGAGAGTATACTACTTTTTAATGTAGCTACTAAAGGAAGTCTGCACTCTAGTTTTCCATTCCGAACATACCCTCTTTCTAGTCTGCTGTTAGAAGCGTCAGTTACTGTGCGGACATTTCATGACCTTGTTAAAAGCACGCTCTGGTTTCTCATGCAGGTTTTGAGATAAAACAAGGACATCCTAACCAAGAAAAGCCCCACCAGGTTTAAAAATACAGCAAGAGTGGTAAACACAGAAGATGAAATGCAGCATAAATATACGCAAACATACACAACATGTTCAAGACAGCCAAGTGAGAAACAATGCTTCTATTTCGGGCCTGCAAACCAAACGTGGGCCACTCTGTTAGTCTGTAGGAGGCCACGATAGGCTCCTTCACACTGTTTACTTACCCATGATACTGCTTAAGTTCCTGCAGAACTTTCTGTACCATCAGCCTGAGACAAACAAGACACTCAGGCTAAGTATGTGTGGCAGCGGCAGAGCACACCGTGGGCCGCTGTCCAAATAAAACCATCAGTACAAAATCTACTGCCTAGCTTACACATACAGGGACAGAACACATCCACGGTGGGATACAATCAAATCACCCGTTTTTTATGGACAAAAAGCTTTTTTAGATTAGTTCATCTATTCTAGATTTTTCCCTTTAGTTCCTGTCTATTAGCTTTTAGGCTAAGATATATGCTAGCATGCTATGAAAGTCAATCAATTAAAATGTAGGTCTCTTTCAAGAAAACAGACCTAAAATCTTGATGTCATCATCCTGCACTACATACTTGTCCAATCAAATGGTTTTCTAGAATGAGAATGCCCCTCCCCCAATACTAGCTGCAGCTAAATTGCAAATAACAAGTGTGATTTAGCTAACAGCTATTGGCTAATTAAGAAAAGGAAGAAGTCTTTCGATATGTCCCACCCTGCAACAGGAAATACATCAATAGGACTGAAATCTATGCTTGTCTGTGTTTGTTATCAGAATAATTAGCATATACTCATTTTGAGGAGTAATAGTTTTATGCAAATAAAACAGGACCCCTAACCAGCTATTAGGTCTTCCTAATCCAGCTAAATGCATTCCAGGAAGCCATCATGGAAACTCCTTGATCGTCTTGACACATTCAAAGGTCCTTCAGTAATCCTTCAGAATTATGTAACTTCACTGACTCAAAATAACCTTGCCATGGTGCTCTTAAACAAAACAAAGATGTGAAAACTTACACATGACTCCGTTCTTCCACTGACTGCAGCCCTTCTTCCGATTCCTGCTCTTCTGGAATTCCAAAGCAACACAAGTCAGGATTACATGTATTCTGTTGTTCTTTGCAGCACTTTAGGATCAGTTTTTTAAGCAAAAAAGATATATGGCTGTAAAGGGTTCTATATAGAACTGTAAAGTTTCTATATAGTTCCCTGGATGTTCAAAAAGTTCAGTTTCTGGGTTTTTGAAAGTACCAGAACATGGTTTGTTTATAGAACTACCGAATAAAGAAGGTCACCTTGGAAGACTTTAAATGGTAAAATGTGTGTTTTGCTGCTTTTGATCCAAGAATTCCTCCTGACAGAATTAATATTGGATTTATTTGATTGCTTCTGAGCTAGAGCCCATGAGAACCTGACTGGAGTTTTCTGCCTAATTGGAGAATCATTTCACTAACCTCCAGCCTCTCTGGCAGCCTGCTTAGAAGTCTCCAGTATGCGGGAGACTCTGTCAGCTTGGGATTTTTCATCAGTCGCGAGAATCTCAGATCTAGAATATACTGTCTTTGCTGGTGTTGGTGGCTTCTGTCGTTAAAACCAAATCATGGGAAAACATTATCAATAAGAGTTACAGCATAGGAAGTCAACCCCGCTCCTTGAGGGCTACCTTCTGGCTAGAATTCCACTCCAACACACATGTCTGTTATTTTCAAGTAATCCTTGTTTAGCTGGTTCAAGTTTGTTTGATTAGGAGTTAAACTCTGCACGATGGCAGCCCTCCAGGAGCAGGAGTATGGTTTATAGAGTCTTGCACTGTTCATACTAAGACAGAGATTTCAATCAGGACAGTTACTGGTGTTTTGGAGCTTTCACTTTCCACAGCGCTGGTAGTTTCTTCCACTGAGCTTTCAGAGAATGAGGAAGATGGTAGAAGGGAACTTTTGGCCAAACAGTGGACCTCTTGTTCCCCATCACTGTCAACGCCATTAGTGTCTAGACTGAACCTACACAACATAACCATACAATGTTTACATACAGACATACTGTGACTCTGCTACCAGACAGAAGACATGCACTGCTCAAAGATTTTCTAAAACAATAGTTAGTTATGGAATGTGTGTAAACTATTTGGGACCACTGAAAAAATGAGTCTTACCTTCTTCCCAGGTCAATTGGTGACACTGGCACTTCCCAGCTGTGTCTACGTGACGTGGACATGGATCTAACCAATGTAGGAAAGTTATCCGTGTCCGAGTCCTCATCTTGCTCGGTTTCGGGATAATCCTGGAATTCTTTCGGTTCTGAGTTTCTGATAGCAACCAAGCGATCCATGGCTTCCCCTCCAGTGGAAATCACGTGGAAAAGTTGATGGGTGTTGAACTCTGTGGAATTCTGCCTAGATCCAGATTCCGATGTGGAGGCAGGAGATAACAAAGGGGCAGAAACAGATGCAGTTAAGACCGGAAGTCGTGTGTCTGGTGGTGGTTCAGTGAATCCGAGTTGCAGGTCTCTGAAATATTCTGAATCTCTCAGAGAAGAGCAGAGGTCTAAAAGGTCCTCTTCACTGCTGCACTCGTTGCTCAAGAAATTTCTCTGAAATCAAGAAACCCATGGACAGCTGATTTATCACAACAAAAAGGTCATATGACACATGACTAATAATGCGAAGTCTAAGTAAGTCTCACGCTAGTGTCATTCATGGACTGAAAGAGGATGCAGTAAGCTGCACTTCTTGTGTGATGCAAGAGCCACTGGCTGTTAGTAAGCACACAGTCACTGAGCAGACAAATCTAATAAACTACACTGACAGGGACAATCCCATTGGAAGAAGCAGTGGTAATGTGCCTTGATCAAGGTCTTGAGATATTACACTACTCTTTTAAATTAAACTTCAGTTTTTCCTCACACAAAGCTATGATACAGCTTCAAAAAGACCAACCTGGTCTCATGATGAAAACGTACCTTTGGGAACTTTTTCGCAAGATGCAAAATACGTACCGCCATGTACATTTCGTGACATATTCAATGTGAAATGTCCTCTGGGTGGCGCTAAAAGAGTGTTGTTTTTCCCCCGGAATAGATGAATGGACATGTTATGTTTTATGTGAGCTTGGTTTTGTAGGTGTCACCGCAGTTCTGATTTGAAATGTCAATTGAGTGGCGCTATAAGTCTAATGCTCCATGATGTTTTAAAATAATGTACCTTCTGCACTACACCTAAACCTACCCGATAGTATGAACAAAAGTGAACGTGACGTAAAAACGCAAGCATGCCGTTTTAGCTTGTCTTTCAGCTCTTTCATGGTGAGTGATGTTTTTAACAGGATTTGTTCCCAAGGATCCCACATCCTAAGTCCAATTCAGTGCCGGCTGAGCTTACGAACAAGCATGTTATGTCTGGAAAGAGAAACGTATGGAGCTGTAATCATAACTGTGTATGAAAATAATTACAAATGCTTGCTGTTTTACCACCTCTAGTGTTCATTTCTGTTGGAAACTGCAGTGATATGTACTCATTGGCACGTATTTCGCATCTTATGAAAAAGTTCCCAGAGGTACGTTTTCGTCATTAGACCAGATAGCAAAAGACATATACATAATGAACAAGTCATATGGACTGATTTTGCCAAGTTCCATATATTCCTGGGTCAACATCCTTGACGGTCCTAGAACAACATTCCTGGCAAACAATTAGTTTGAGGGTTTAGGGCAGGGATCTCCAGCTCTGGACCTTGAGACCCACTTTTCTGCAGAGATTAGCTCTGGATTAAACACACCTACCTGCAACTTTGAAGTGATCCCTGAGACCTTAATTAGCCTATTCAGGTGTGTTTGATTAGGGTTGGAGCTAAACTCTGCAGGAAAGTGGATCTCAAGGTCCAGAGTTGAAGACCCCTGGTTTAGGGCTAATTTTGGGGTTATGTTTAGAACTTGATTAGGGGCTTGAGCATCATTCTTATCAAACAATCATTTGCGCTAGCTTAAGGGTTACAGTCAGGGTCTTACCTTGTCCTCAGGCAAACTGCTAAAGAAGACATCTTCTGGGATGGAGGTTGGGGACAAGGATGAGGAAGAGCTGGGTGCTGAGACCGGGGCACGAAGTTGAGAGCATGGTTTGCAATCTGAGGTTGAAACAAAACGTTCCACCATGAATTTAGCTAGGAATATTATCCACAATTGTGAACTCTTGATCTTAGACTTGGAGTGTTGCTTTTGGTCAGGTGCCTTATCAAACATATTGTTGCTGTGCACCAGACAAAACAAGGTAAGAGTGGTGACATTTTGGATATCTAATTACATTATATCTACTGTGTTTATTCCTGTGACATAGCAATAATAGAGATACGGTTCTGGAGAGCCAGTATGACGGACTCTAAATAAAATACTCTAAATAGCTACTGCTAGAACTTATCAGTGCCTTCCATTAACTTCAGCATATTACATCAACACACAGCTGGAGTCAGTTGAAGCTGGAAACGTTTCCCTGTAAACAGAAGATCTTAATCTGATGCAAAATGGAAGCACTAGTTTACAGAAGCAAAACTCTGGGTTGTGTTTGATAGCGAGTATATAATGGCCTCCTGCCTGATGCTATAGAAGAACCCAACATTCTTAAGAAAGCCATGTAAGTACTTATGCTTCAAAAGAAACAAGAAATTCTTGACGTTTCCTCTACCTGGAATCAATTCGTTGACCTGAAGAACATATGAACCTGAAAATGAACTTGTTTCTTCTCCAAAAGAACCATATAACCAAATGCAGAACCCCAAAAGAATAACTGCAGAACCTGTAGTTTTATGAATGTAGACTCAATGTTCTGCATCTTTTAAGATTTGCAAAATTTGCCTTCAACTCTCAAGAATCATCCTTAGAGTTAAATTAAAGCCCACCAATACTGGAGCATTGCTTAAGTGACTTTTCCAACTCTGAGTTCCTGACTGACTAGGTAATTATGACAGTAATGATATAGACTGTGACAAAACCCAGACACCAAAGTCCAATCCAGAACCGTCCACCGACTGCCTGTCCTTAAACGATGGATGAATGAACTGTACAATACTTTCTGGCATAAATCAGCTCGGCCCTAGACAAATGACAGAGTCTGAGAGCAGTGAGGTTGTTTGTATCTGAATTAGACACGTGATATGTAAACTATAAGAGCACCATGATGCTTGTCATGTTCAAATATCCTTTTATGGCTGCCCCTTCTTACCATATGCTCCAACATAAATACTTAAGCAAAGGGGCCTCTGAGCTTTTACAAGGGTTACTGTAGGTCTACCACAGAAAACTTCTGCTTTTTCACACACTCTGAGGTCGGCACACACTATTAAGATGAAGTTTTATTTTGGTCTAAGTAAAAGGAAACAGGCACAAAATAGCCTAGACCGTGCCATGCGCTTGAGTAGCTGAAGCCCTGGAGGAATTTGCAGAATTATGTTATGCGAGTCTTGAGCGTTTCCAAGAGGATTACAGGGGCAACCCCAAGGCTGTAAAACAATTCAGAGCTCCATCAGAGAAGGTAATCTCTGAAAATGCACACAATATTTGGAGCGTCATTAACAGATGGTTTTAAAAATCTATCTATCTATCTATCTATCTATCTATCTATCTATAATATAGTAGTCAACATTTGAAGTGGATCAAAAAAAGTTAATCAAAGTTGGCCTAAGACAAGAACGGGTATGATGATAAAACTTTGATAAAAGGTTTTGATCCACTTCAGATGTTGACTGCTGTATATATGTGTTATTTATAGAAGACATACAACAAAATTAATGAGAAAGATGGGGAATAGGATCAAGAAATATCAGATGCTCAGTGTTTTAGAGCAAATGTGCTAATGCCTAAACATTAAAAGCACATGTGTAATTTTTTTTTTATCTTGTTTTCTCTTTAAAGAATAGCACAATAAAGAGAGGAAATGACATGGGATCAGGAAATTGCACATCAGAATCAAACTTACATCACTTGTTTACCATGCACCATGTCTCAGAGTATAACACGCTAACCACCTGTGTTCAATTCTCAAATGCATATCCAAAATTCCTGTTTTGGAGTATGGTGGTTTTCAGTTATTCTGTCTTTTATCTCAAAATCAGTAATGACAACAGTCTGGTCATGAGAGCTGCATGCAAAAGTTCATTCTGATAGCAATGTGACCGGACCTCTAGAGCACTGGTGGTCGGACAGACCGCAACTGCATGTACCATAACATCATTTACACTCTTAACCACAAGCAAACAAAACACATCCTCAGATATTTAAGACAGAAAATGTGGGAAAAAAAACACCACTGCATGGCCGTTTCAGAAAGCCTAAATAAAACACTCAGTATACTTAAAATTAAATCAGTATAAATTAAATCAAACTAATAGGAGTACAATTTGGAATTTTCTATATATAACTACAAAATTAAAAAATAAAATATTGACAAAAAAAAGTAAATTTATATATAAAATAAGAAAAAAGTACCAAAAATATTATGGTACTGCCATGTTTTTTATTTATTATTGTCAGAAGTAGCACATAAAAGTGTAAAAAAAAGGAAAGATGCTAGAGTTCCAGAAAGACGCAGTCATCTCCTCTACCTCTTTTGAAGGACCACCGTTTCATCCATGAGAAGGAGGGCCAGGAGTTGTGGAGAGGTGGATCTGCCATGTGGACGGTGCGAGTTTCTCCCAGAGGAGTTAGTGAACGAGATATCAGGACAACTCGAGTCCTACAGCCGGATAAGTGGAGGGAAGCGCCGGGGATTATCTAACATATGATTCAAACTCAAGAGGCACAGCGGTGGGGGCTCACAGTGAGAGAGAGAGAGAGAGGGAGGGATAAAAGAGAGAAAGGAAGCACCACTGGATCTGAATGGGACGGAATTGTGTTTAATACTACCTGACAAAAGAATGGCACAGTGATGGAGTCAGGTGGTAAATACCACCTTATTGTCCCTTTAGAAATGATTTGGACACTTAAGTAACACTTATTTCACTTTATCTGGAAACTTTCATCAAATCATAACTTGCTCCGCTCCTCAAATGACTTTTTTTCTGCTGATATCATCAGACCTCTTATTTTTGGACTGCTCCCCTTCAGAAACCTTTGATCAAAACGTAACAACTTGCTCCGCCTCTCAAATGGCATTCCTTTTCTGATGACATCAAGGCCACTTCTTTTTAGACTCCTCCCCTTTCGATAACTAATCAAAACATAATTTGCTCCGCCCCTTAAACGACTTTCGTTTTCTGCTGACATCAAGGCCACTTATTTTTAGACTCCTCCCTTCAATAGCCTTTTATCAAAATGTAACAACTTGCTCCGCCTCTCAGACAACTTTCCTTTTCTGCAGACATCTAGGCCACTTATTTTTAGACTCCTCCCCTTTAATAACCTGCCATATTGAGATATGTCCTATCAATTCCAGAAAACTGCACTATATAATTATTATTATTATTTTTTTGGCTTTGTTTTAAGGTGCAAATGTTAGTCTAATTACACAAATAAGTACTGAGTTATATTAATTGACTACAGTACATGTACTTACTAAGTTTAGGGCTGAATTTTTTTTTTAATTTTGCATAATTTATTACTATAGCAAGTGCATGTAACTATGTCACATTAAAATAAACTGTTACTTTTTTAAAATCTCATATTATAGCAATAAAATGTAAAAATGTTGATTTTAAATATTGCTCAAATGCCCAAATACTTTTTGGGCCAATATACTGTATAAACCATGTTATCGTGTAACTGACATATTCATACTGCTATTTCTGTCAAAAATATCATGGTACTTTTGGAAGTAGCATTTACTATTGTACCATATTATTTCTTTCTGATACCGTCACATGCACCAAAAAAAAAGTAAAAAAAAAAAAACAAAAACCCATGGTAATTTTGCAAGATGAGCTAAAATGAAATATATAATGGTGCGCGTGATCTGCTGTATAATAGTGAAAGTGGAAAACGCCATCTGTGAAGAGCACAAACAAGTATCATAACAGTTGCTCTTCAAAAATAACAGGTTTAAGAAAAAGACAACCAACACCAAGTATGATTTTCTACACTTTGTCATTCAGTTTCACCACAGTGAACTGCATTTCTGCTTAGACAGTTCCTTAAATGAAACTGGTGAAGCAATAATGGCTGAAAGCACCAGTGAAATCCAAGTCGAGCTCAAGTTGGGTTCTTATACTGTATAGCCCAAAATATCCAACCTTCATTCAAAACTCGAGATTAAACACATTAAAGGTTGTATGATAGCTTATCTGGAGCTGCAGAAGATAAAGACTTACCAGAACAATGGCACAGATTCAGTTCAAATCGTACAAAGTTAGCATTTTTATTGTGTATTAACTAAAACAATCCGTTTTACGTACTCACTCCAAATCCAGAAATACAAACAACAATCCACAACTAGCAAAAAATGTCCTCCTCTGAATCTAACACACGACTTTCTGGTAGCTGAAGCGTCTGAAAAGAGCAGAGTGCTGCGTTAACCACAGCCTGAAACACACAACACTTCTACAGCTTCCTCTTCTGACTGACACTCAGTGCAGACACATGGCCTTTACATGAACACACACAAATACAAGGCCCTTCTTTAAGACGTGGTACAAACACAACGTGTCGACGATGGAGGTTTTAATTCAAACTGTAGAAAAAAACGGTCTTTTTGTGCATGTGATGACTGCATAGTTCCCACACTAATGAGTGCACTTGTGCAGGGGTTTGGAGGAGATAAGCAGAAACGCTGGTGGTTAACGTGGTGAACGAACCCCTTCGAAGAGCTTGTTTTGCTTAAACTTAGCTGCTGTGCACATTTCACTAACTACTAGAGATAAAACGTGCCATCTCCTGCTGTCTAACTGTTCTATTGCTCTTATGACAATGTACAGAAAATGTGAGTCTCTACAGACTGAGTGTATTTTTATGGTTTTAAAAGACATGTAAATACACGTAAATACCAAGGTAACCTTAAGTACCACAGTATATGGGTGTTTCTTCAAACTTGGACATTTTTTGGTACTGTGGGAAACAAACGTTACTCTTAACATAATACATTACTAAAATCAAAAGTTAATGAACCTAAGCTGACAAGACAATTTGTATTTTTATTAGCCTACATTAACAAGGCTTAATAAATACTGTAATAAATATATGAATCTTTCTTTAACGAAAGTGTTACGGTTTAATTTGTCAACTACCAATATTTCACAGTGTATGTACACAATAAACAGGAACATTCTGTAATTTTTCTGAAAATCACCAACATTCCACTAGTGTCATTTTTACCTCATTTCAGATTGTATCTTCTGATATGGAAATGATGGAAATGACATTTTATGATTGCAGAAACAAAACTTTGTCTTTCTAATGCTAATTTTATAGCCTTCAATCCCAAATGCACACAATTAAATGATCTTTTCAGTTTTCTGTGATATTTTAACAAAATTACAGTTTGATTGGAAAAGACACTGTCAAAATATTGTCCACAAATTATATTTACCTTGACTTTTCTTCATCACATCTCAAGCTCTTCACTGACGCTGTTGTCTTCAGTGGCAACTGAGTAGGCTGGGGGGGAGAAAAGAAAGAAAGAAAAAAATATTTCTCATTTTACAACAGATTTTCATAGTTTAAGTAGTATTAAGTATTAATAAGAAAATCTATTCATAAAAGGCATGTCAGAACTTTCCAAAAGTGTTTAATACAAAATGCTTTTTGTATGAGTTATTAGCATTTTGTCAAAATTTTGTCTAAAAGCTCTCGATCTCTCAATCTGTGGTGCACATACACTGAACAAAATTATAAACGCAACCGCTCTGGTGTACATTCCTGCAGTCAGCATGCCAATTGCACGCTCCCTCAAAACTTGCGACATCTGTAGCATTGTGCTGTGAGATTAAAAAAAAAAAAAAAAAAAAAAATTTTAGAGTGGCCTGTTATTGTGGCCAGCCAAAGGCAC
>JAUZSZ010000139.1:6224073-6236794 GCA_034780575.1 Labeobarbus marequensis
CACACACACACACAAATATACACACACACACATATATATATATACACATACACACACACACTTATATATATACACACACACACACACAAATATACACAGACACATATACACACACACACACACACATATATATTATAATATAATATCATACAATTATTTGTATAATTAATATATATTCTATTAATATATATACCATATGTACATATATATACTTTATTAAAATGCAAAAAAATTATTTGAACTATATATATATAATTTACTATTTTATAAATATAAATTTAAAAAAAATTTCAACATTTATAATCAATATTATAAATTTTATGCATGCATATGCATGTTTGTTCATATATATCTATATTATTTATATTATAAAATTTGCAATAAATTCTATTATAATTGTAATAAAATTATAGCCATTATATATTTTATTTTAACCTGTATTATATGTATGATAATATGTATGTATAATATACACACACTCAAATATACATTTACAGTTTTTAGGCAAGAATGTACTTGTTTAAACTTAAAATATGCAGTTTATTTATAATGATTTGAAAATCTGCTTTGAAGACAGATACATGTTTGTTTTTTTTCCATACTATGGAAGTCAAAAGGGAACATCAACTGTTTGGTTACCAGCATTCTTCAAAATATCTTCTTTTGTGTTAAACAAAATAAAGAAACTCATGAACGGCTGTGACTTACGGGTGGCATTGGTGCGGACGTAGATGATCTCGCTCTTGGCCCCGCGGACGAGGTGGTCGTCAGAGGCGGCGAGTTGGGTTTTGACCATGATGGCGTACTGGGTCCAGGGCTTCAGAGGCATGATGAGGAGACCCGGCTCGCTCTGGCCTTTGCCCTCGGAGCCGCGTTCAGGAGGCTCCACGTCTGCGATCGCCCAGCTGTTAGAGCCACAGGCATCCTGCCCGTCGTATTCAGTCACGTTCTTATAAGGACTGAACAGGAAGAGAAAATGTTACACAGTACTTCAATGCTTTCATAGATGAGCATATTCACACGCATAGGTTTTTAACTAATTTTAATGTTACAGCAGATTAGCAATAAATTAAAAAGCTGAGAAAAATGTAAACAATTCATTTCTATACTATACATACACACACACACACACATATACATACATACATATATATTATATATATAGTACAATAAACGACTCAAATATATATATGTGTGTGTGTGTGATAGAAATTATAAAATTAAAAATATGTAATTTTATTAACTACATTTATTATGTTTATTAATTAATTGTTCAGGTTGTAAATTACATTCTTTCAATGTTTGATTTTTTTTTTGTAATATATATATTTGATAGCTTTACTAACCAATCATAATTATAATCAAAACAGTGTTTTTGTTATTTCAAGTTTAACAATTTCAAAAATGACTAGGATATGGAACAAGCTGAACTTGAACTAATTCTCCTTAAATATAATAATATAATTGACTTTTACTATTATAATAATTAAACATTTTTAATGCTCTCTACTGTAAGGTAGTTTTAAAAAGACAAAAAATGGTAGGAAATAGAAAAAGTTTTATTAATGAATTATAAATTTAAACATAATATAATTACATATTATATAATTATATTAAAATTATATTAATTTAAATATATAATATTAAATAATTTTATTAGCCAAATTAAACACTTTTGAAAAACAGCATTCTCATGCTTTTATTGTTTAAAGCCGTTTACAAAAGTAGGACATGGAACCATTTTTCTTAACTATTTCTAATTAAATATATCAAATATCACATTTTACAATTAACTAAAATATTTTCATATATTATTAAAATAGTATTTTACTGCTTTTAAGCCTTAAGTAATTAAAAAAAATAAAAACAAGCAAGAACAATGCTTATATTAATTAGTTCAATAATATATTAATAGTAATAAAAAAGTAAACAAAAAAACGAACTAGTCATATAACTAGTCATAACTAACTAGCCCAAATATACAAACCAAATAATGCTAAACAAGCAATACACAGAACAACATTTATACTAATTAAACAAAAATTTCAAAATAGTATGTTAATAATAGTATTAAAAAAGCAAATAAAATAAAAGCTACAAGTAGTTATAATCCAAGCATACACACAAAATAACACTATTTAAACAAGCAGGTCACAGAACATTTATATTAATTACGGTTAAATAAATAACAGGAATTAATTTTCAATTTTAGTATTAAAATACAAGAGAAAACAAAAATAAAACTAATCATCACACGCACAAAATAATACCATGTATAAGTAAAAAAATAAAAAATAAAAATAACAATTAAACTGAAATTGAAAAATCAAAATACAAACTCCATTAAAAATAAAAATGTGAAAATAAATAAAACAAATAACCGTAACACTCACGCTTCCTTGTAGAAGACCATGAATCCCAGCAGGTCTCTGAAGTCCGAGGGCCAGAAGGCTTGCCACTTAATGAGGATTTTGTCAGACATCGTACGGATTTGCGTGAAATTAAGAACTTGGTTTTCACCTGAAAGAGAGGACTGATAATCAGATCTGGCTTGATGTAAAACTCAAGCTGTGCTGAAACCAAAAGCGCGACGGGTCTTACAGAAGGCCTGGTCTGCAAACGCCTGGATGTTGATATCGTTCTTCCTGTCCTTGGTCCCGGTTTCTTCCTCCATCCGGAGGATCTCTGACTTACAGAGCTTGGAGTTGTAGCCGAAGTACATCCTGCCGTTGAGGATGGTGAGGTTGTGTTTGTTCCAGTCCCACAGCTGCCGCAGGTTCTGGTTGTCAAAGGCGTTGAAAGAGAAGTTCCTGCGAAGATAAAAACGACAAAGTGAGTAAGCTGGAAGCTGAGCGCTAGAGTTTTTCGGCGGCAGCGTTTTACATACTCGTTTTCCAGCGTTTCTCCACGAATGACGCGCAGCTTGCGGAGGAAGGAGAGCGAGACGAGAGCGTAGGCTCTGCGGATGCTCAGATAGCCTGTGATCTCCTCCAGCTGACCCAGACTAGACTCCAGCTCAGCAGCAATGTTGTCTGAGGAACACAAGATGTGCAGTGACTTCACATATTTCATTTCGTGCACACACACACTGATAAATTGGGTACATATTACTGTATGTGGTAAAAAGATACTGATTGGTCAATCATAGCACTCAGATATTTCAAACAGTTTTATATAATGATGCTCAACGGAATAATTGACTTGTGTATTTATAATAGTTTAATACTTTCATATTTAAAAAATGTATCAAATAAATATTTTACTTTATAGCTATTTTATGTATTTGGGTTAATTCGACATTTAATTTGTATAATTATTAACATTTATTTGTTGTTAATATACATGTTTTTTGTTCAAATGAATAACTGACATGCATTTATAATAGTGTTTACTATGTTTTCAATTTTTTATAAGTATAACATTTATACTTTCATGTATTTATAAAAAATATCTTTACATAATTTATAAACTGAACAATAATTAATTCGTAACATAATAAATGTAAAACAAAATATATTAAATAAAAATGTTGAATTTCATACTTTCTAATACTTTATTTTATATATATATTCTGAAAGTTAACAAAAATTTGAAGGCTATATATACATATGTAAATAATTTTTATATAATTATTTTGATAAATATATAAAAAACATGTATAATTTTTTTTTGTCAATTTATGTATTTGGATTCATTGAATATGTGGGTCCAATTTAACTTTTATATTCAGTTGTGTAATTACTAATATTTCATTTATTTATAATGTTAATATTATAATATGTGAATAGAAATGTGTTTTTTTTAAATGATGTTCAACTGAATAATAAAGTGATGTATTAAGATGTATTAATTTTTGTATAAATTTAATTTTCTATTCATAATTAATTTTTGTAATTTAGTTAAATGTTATACTATATTAAATTATATTATAAATGCTATTTTGTATTTTTTTTATAAAATAAGTAAAGCTTACAGAAGGAAAAAAGTTCACAATCATTTTATGCATCTATACAAATTTAAAAAATGACAATTCCTAACATTCTGAAATAATATTAATTAACAATATTAATTATTAAAATAACACTAAAACAAAAAAGACAACATGCATGTAAACACAATCAATACGCCTGCATTTCGAACTGCACAATACTCACTTCCTTTGCTGATCTTGATGATCAGACTGCCGTTGAGCACCGTACAGCCGCGCAGAGCCTGAGCAGCGGTGACCGAGTCCACAGTTTTCAACCCCGTACACAGTTTGGGACAATGACCGGTGCAAGGCGTGCAGTTCAACCTGAATCAATGACAGTGAAGGGTCTGAATCAAGCCTGAAGACGCTCAAAGCAAATAACGGTTGCTTCACGCATGCATTCACCATGATGTCAGCAGCTGGCACCGCTTTTCCAGATTGCGATTGCCTCAGGGCCAAACACACTGTTCCCTGCCCGCTAAAGTCTCATGTCACCTGCATCATTATTGCATTTGGAACGAGCCCAAATGCGCTGGAACCTACTGTGTGCTGCAATGCAGAGGTGCATCTGAATGGAAAGGGTCAGTGAGGGTAAACGTGAAAAGGTAATCCTACTGAGACTCAACTAAATACCACGGATAGCTGCGTTAGCTTTGAAGTGCACGACCTCCGCATGCGTCCCATATGAAGACACGACTCTGGAGACGAGGCCTTTTGATGCAAGAATCGGCAATTGCGCTAAAAGATTCTGTGGAAAGATCTAATGGTGGAAGGGGAACGTAATGAATCCCTGCGGTGCAGAGCGTTTGTACAATTCTGTTGCTTAATTTGATCACTTTTTAACAAAACGAGAGAGTAACGTTACGTAATCGTGCTGAAATGTTGCAGTCGTGGGTAGGAGGGGAATCCGCTGCTATTGTTCGAAATTAATTTAGAGTTTCAACATTGAGATTTCACCTTTCACCATCTGTTTGACATCCTTCCCAAATTCTAGTAAAAAAAGGCAAGAACTTTTATACCTTTAAGAAAAAAAAAGAAAAAAAGCATCTTAAACTACATAGTCATTTGATTCATTAGTTGTTAACTGTATGTGTTTGATTCACTCAAACAAAGCAGTTCAAAAGAGTCGTTTGTTTGAGAATCAGATCACAATGAATGCTCTGTATTTTTATTTTTTTGATTGACTACAAAGAATCGTCTCATTTGGGAATAATTTTAAACTGGCTCTGCTGTATGCTTTTGACTGACTATAACTGATTTTTCATATCATTTCATTTTTCATGTAAGAATCATTTGTTTGGGAATCACGTTATACAAGCCATGCTGTAAGTTTTTGATTCACTTGAAAGAACAGACTCAGAGTCATTCATTCAGGAATCGGATTACACTGGTTGTGCTGTATGATTTTGACTCACTAAAAAGCATCGACTCATAAGAGTCACTTATTCATCAATCAGAATCAATCAGTGTTTTTGACTGACTACAAAAGAATCGCTTCATAAGAGACATATGTGTGGAAATTGGATTACACTGGTTGCGCTGTAAGTTTTTGATTCGCTAAAAAGAATCAACTCATGAGAGTCTTTTATTTGGCAGTCAGATTACTCTTGTCACACAGTATGTTTCTGATTGACAAAAAAATTGGCTTCTTAGAATAATTTGTGGGGCATTCAGATTACAGTGGTTGTGCTGTATGCTTTTGACTGTAAGAATTAGTTTACACAGTAAAAGTAATTTGTTTGGGATTACACTAGTCATTAGATTCAGACTCCGAGCCATTCATTCAGGAATCGGATCACACTAGTTGCACTGAATGCTTTGACTCAATAAAAAAAGGCATGATTCATAAGATTCATTGGTTTGACAGTATGTTTATACTGGTTGCACAATGTGTTTTTGATTCACTGAACATAATCAGCTCTTAAGAGTTAATGCTTTCAAATCACTAAAGGAATCGACTCATATGAATCATTCGTTTGGAAACTGGATTACACCGGTTGCAGTGTATGTTTTCGGATCACTAAAAAGAATCAGCTCATAAATTCGTTTGGTAATCAGATTACTCCAGTCACGCTGTATGTTTTCAAATCACTAAAAGGAATCAGCTCACAAGACTCATTTCTTTAGGAATCAGATTGCGCTAGTTGTGCTGTATGTTACAGATTCACTAAAAAGAATCAGCTCAAAGAATCATTTGTGCAGGATCTGGATTAAACTGGTCATGCTGTATGTTATTGTTTCACTAAAAAGGCTGATAAGAATCATCGTACCTCACGTATCCAACTGTATGTTAATATACTGTATATTCAGTAGTTCGGTGTTGCAGTGCCATTGAATACTATGAACGAAACTCTTGACGGAGTAGTTTAGTACACAGTTTTGTCTAAAGAATGAACATGCGCAAACTATTAACTGAACCAAACATCACTGGGTTCTGGTATTATTTAAAGAGCAAAGGTTATTGGTTCAAACCCTATTCAAGCATATTTGAGGGCAATTTAGAGTTTGACCGAACCCTTTTCAACTGTAACAACAAGAAATACTTAACAGCACCACGCATTTCAGGAATTAATTTATTTGAAAACCCCCGAACAGCCCACAGAAATGCTCAGCAGTTCATTCACAAATGAGCGTTTTCTCTCTTAGGTTTTTAAGCTCATAATCCCACTCTTATACTCCCTTTCCAGTTTTGGAGATCCATGCAACACGGATTCGTTACAAATGCAATGGTTTTTATATTTTAACCCCTTCGAATGATATTCACGTGCCATTGAATTTTCATTCCCGCTGCTTTGTCTTCTCTTTCAGAAAATAACAGGGAGGGAAGGATGGGGCGCGCAGTTACGAAACGGGACTTACTGCCGCATGACTGCCTCCCACAAAGGCGAAAGTTGGCCGGACGAGAAAAACAAGCCAATGACGTCACTTCAAAAAAAAATTCCTGGAAAACCAAGATCCCATCAAGCTTCCACAACTGCAGCGCTCCGACGTGGAGACAAAGGATTCAAAAGGCCAGTGAAACAGCCACCTCTTTGAAGCCCCTGAGACCCCAGCGAATGCAAACAAAGGCTGCCATTGTTCCCGCGAGTCTGCGTTTTACTCCCGTTCGCAGTGTTAATTCTCTGGTTATTTGTGCGTTAATAATTCCCACACATGAAGCTGGACGTGCAAACCAGCGTGTGCGTGAGCTTCCGGACGTTCCCGGGCAGCCAAACGGACTCGGGCTCAAAAAAAAAGGGCCGCTAGTGTCGCTTTCCGACACGCAATGCTGTTTTGGTTTGGCTCATTATACTTCCGCTTAGCTTGACAAATTCAGCCGGATTGCAAATGACTCGGTTGGAATAATAAGGGTGGCATTTTATCACACTCTTAACACTTGACACCGGCCATTATAATCTGCTTGTTTTCAATTTGCCGTGACTGACAAAAAGACTAAACGATGTTATGATACTTCCAGGACAGTTTAATCTTCTCCCTGGTCAAGTTGAGCTTGACAACCGGTTCGTTAATTTTCTAAACGACCCAAACAAAATCACAGCGTTAACCATGTTACTTCATGCCTGCAGCAAATGATTCAGTAAACAGTCATTTATATAGGAGGGGGAAAAATATCTCAAAACCTGTCAAGAACATGGGCAGTGTCAAAAGAGAAATAATATTTTAAATAAATTATATTTTAAAAATTATATTAAAATTATTTAATAACACTTATAATTTAATCTTTTTTTTTGGATTTATAATTTATTAATTTTAATAAATATATATTTGTTACTGTAATACAGTAATGCAAAAAATCCTTAAGTCTTGATAGTCTTCTTAAAGATTATTTTATACAACAATAAAAGCGCAATTTTAAAAAAATTTACGTTTTTAAAAATATTTGAATAAACCATAATATATTTACATATCGTATTTAATTTTAAATTAAAATGCTAAAGACAATTTAGAGGGAAAATGTGTTTAGTCAAATAATTCAAATTTAAGATTATATTTTGTATTTTTGTATCAAATTTAACATTTTTTTGATAGTTGACTAGTAATCCTTTACTACCCCTCCCCCCTAAAAGTCTTGGCCCTTTAGTTCAACTATGTCGTTTGTTTGTCTCGAAACTCCTAAACCTCATTCTGGCACTGTTTTTCGCAAACTCATGTCTAACGTGAACTGAAATCTGATTATAGTTGACTGTAAAGTGTAATGCCGTTTAATGGTAGCAGTCTGGCTCCTGTAGTTGTATTTATTTAAAAGACAAAAGCTGGTACGTACGAGGTGGAATTCATGGTCGTGTATCCAGACGGGCATTCTGGGATACAGGCTCCATTGTGGATGACGTACTCGTGGCAGTCACCACTCTTGCCCTTGCACTGGTTGTGGAGATCCTGGCAGAATTTAAAGGACACGCAGCGCCATCCCTTGAAGGTGTAGTAGCCCGGCGGGCAGCGCTCCACGCAGGTGTCGCCGAACAGGAGGTTGCGACAAGCCACGCATTTGGTCGAGTTCCCTGGCACGGAGCAGCCACCCAAACACTGGTCGTGACAGCACGCCTTATGGGGGGTACAAGCTCCGTGGACGCATTCGGAAGGGCAAACTGTGAGGAGGGAAAGAGAAAACAAAAAACAAAAAAACAAAAGTAAGAAAAGAACTTGTTAGATTCATTTTCTTTAATGCAACAAACTACATGTAAAAACGTTGCTTTTTCACACACTGGTCAATTCTGAGATCTATATTTGGCTTTTCATAACATGTTTCAGACTAGTGGAAGGAAATCATCTAAAATGCTCTTTTGTGTGTGTATTTTACTACAGTTTATCTGTAGATTTCAATTACAGTACATATCTATAAAGGCCATTTTCACAGTACAAAAGTTTTTCCTCCACTTCAGCAGCAGTTACATACACCAAAACTTAGAGTTTTATTCCTGTCCATATTCTGAAGGATTTTACTGAGAGGTTTGTTCATATAGCATTCGCCTGGTTTTTTTTTTACAACATTTTATTCCTAAAAACATGGTTAAAATGCACATTTTTCTGGCTGTTGACAGTATTTTCTGATATATGGAGTGATAAAAAGTGATATCCAAAATCCCCTCTATAAAAACCTTCAACTCTAACATGTTAACAAAATTAAACAAGAATTTTAAACCCAGCTTTACACAATGTTCTGGAACATTCTGTAAGAGTACGTTTAGAGACTGAGAACTAGAGAATGCTGTGTTTGGATATTTAAATATTACAGAAAACTTTTAAAACAAAAAATATTTGCAGTTCTTAATGTATTCAATCAACTGGGGAAGCATGCACTAAAAAAACTAGCATAGAAAAAAATTCCACTCCGAAATTGCGAATAAATATCACAATTACAAAGAAACATTAGTAAAGTAATACACTGAATCAAACATGTAATTGAGGTAGAAAGACCGAAATAGAATAGCAGAATAGCGCCTGCAAATAATTTAGTTATTTATTTTCTTTTAAGTAATAAATTAAAAAAAAAAGAGAATAAATAACTAAATTATAGCAGGCGCTATTCTGTGCGAAATGTGAGTATTCACAATCATTTTCGTTGTGATAAAATAATTTGAATCTGATTTAAAAAAAGAGTGATAAAAAAAAAAGTCTGTATGTCATTTTTAATACTTTAAATTAATAGTTTATTAAAGAAATTTTATATTTGGGCAATAATATTTCATATTAGTAAACAAAATTAGTATATAATTAATATTTATGAACATATGGTATTCAATTCAACATTAATTTCTGCATATTACTAGAAGTCATCATATAGCTGCCTAAAAATAAAGAAAAATAAAAAATTTTACAGTGGTGATATCTATTAGTTACATTTTTAACCTGTTCACCTGAGGTGTTAACATTATTTCTTGTTTTTTCAGTTGAAATAAACACAGCAGCAGCAACATCACATCAAATGTATCAAAATCGCACATAAGATGCACAAAAAGGCGATCTGAGGTCAGCGGCATCGTTCTACGCCTTTCGTCAGGCAGAAAGGAAGTGATTCAGAGTCGTGTTTGGCTGCAGGGCCATCTGGAAGTGAAGCTTGTGCATGGGAGGGTGCGAGAATTAATGAATACAGCGGTCTGTAAGTCATCTTCCTCGTCTCGCACTAGCTGCCTGATAGACCACAACAAAGACACTCCAGGACAAACGTGTTCCAGAAACATGTAAAAAGTAGCATTCTTTACATATAATACAATCAAAAATGTAAACAAAGACATTAATAGTAAAAAAAACAAAAAAAAAACAATGATATAAAATGACAGCAATACACTTTCATTTCATTTCAAGTGTGCCTTGTTTTCAAGCAACTACACACGTACATATTTATATAAAGACCCATCCTAAGTATGTTAACGCACAGCATGTGTCAACCCATCATTAAATTCAGCCTGAGCAGAAATGCTGCCTCCTGAGACTATTTCACAGATGTCAGACATGGCCCGCCTTCCAGTTTACAATGGAGAAGCAAATCTGTTGGACTTCATTAGTGCCATAAAACCCTCCATCATGTGACACTGGACCGCCCCTCAGGAGCAAAACAACATGGACCCTTCCGCCTGTCAGTGACGGGGCGGACCATACCACTGCCTGATTGAAATAAAAAGGGCAAATGGGGCCGATAGGTGATGGGGATTATGGGGGGAAAAGATCCTGAATGCATTCAACCACAGAAAAGAATCAGAAAAAGGCATAAAGCCAAGGAAAAAATCCTTAAATTGTGTGAAACTAATCAATTTTAATACTCCTAAACAAGCATATTTTACCACTGTCTGCCTCAGTTGCAATGCCCAACCATGTTTCTACACGCCACTATTTTTCACCGAATCCCGATCCACTCAAAACTCCAGTCCTGGTTTCCGCAGCAGCCTCAGATCCGCCCTCACCCTTAACCAATGTTTTTGCTGTCCATGGAAGGCAGCCATTCAACGGCCTCTTCCAACCGAGAGAGATATCTGCCCAGGGTTAACCCCCGACGCGCCGGCAGACAGGCAGCAGACGGATGCAGCAGGAACGCCAGAATACACGAGGACAGACAGGAGCGAGCATGCAGACGGGCGCAGCCTCCACTCTCGCAGCATTCCTCACATACGCCAGCGATTGCAGGACGGCATAACCCTACACAAACCCCCCCCACCGCTCCACGACAGCCTCTGTGGCGTATCCCCAAAGATGATCCCAAACACATCTTCTCTCTGCGGCCTTTGTAGTACCTCCTGCTTTCATTCATAAGCATTGTGTGGGTTCTGGTGTCTGATTTGTAGTTCTTTATGGCTATTAACATTTTTGCATTAACATTTACAGTACTAAATTTATTTATTTATTTATTTTTTAAATTTTGCATTCTAATTTAATTTTGCAACCAGAGTCTTGTCCTTCCTTCAAATATATGCCAGCAAACCTGGTGTCAACAAACTTTGGATGTGCATGAACAACCGATTACAATAACATGTCTGATTTATTAATTTATTTTTATGACAAACTCTTAAAGCAGGTGCTATGCTGGGCTAAATTGGAGGAATTTTCACAATAATTTTGCTAGCGATATAAAATCGAACCCGATATAAAATTGACATAAAATTTGAATCTCATTTAAAAAAGAATGATAAATAAAAAAGGAAGTTATTTTCATAGAAATTGCATGTTTAAATTTTATTTTTGGCCAATAATATTTCATATTAATAAATAAAAATTATAATTAATTTGATAAATGAATATGTGTTATATTCAATATTATATTCTGTGTATTACTAGGTATCGTTACATAGTAGCCTATAATTAAAAATGTGAATAAATAAAATATAACTAAATTATAGCAGGTGCTATGCTGTGGCAAATGTGAATATTCACAATTTTGGTAGTGATATAAAAATAGAATCTGATTTTAAAAATAATGATAAATAAAAGGTCTCTGGGTGTCATTTTTAAATTATACTTTAATATAAATACAATACCTTTAATCATTTATTAAAGAATTCATATATTTGGGCAATAATATTTACACTAATATTAACGAACAAAATTATATATAATTAATAATATAAATGGATATATGTTATTCAATTCAACATTAATTTCTGTGTTTTACTAGGAATTGTATATAGCTGCCTATAAATTAAAATGCAAGTAAACAAATAAATAAAATGTACCTAATTTATTCACTATAGCAGGTGCAGTGAATATTCCCAATAATTTTAGTAAAGATATAGGCTCAAATTTTAATCACATTTTAAAAAGTATGATGAAGAAATAAGTGCTCTTAATGTAATATATAATTACATAAAATATTCTAGTATAAATAATATAAAAATAAAATTGATAATATTGCTGGTCAATATGCAAAATCAGTAAAAAAGAAATACAGAATTATGTTTTATAATTATGTTACAGCAATAAACTAATTTGAAATACTGTTTTTCACAAAATAAATGAGAACAAAATAACTATTTGGTCAAAAACCATTTAAAAGCTTAGCAAATACACACATATCAAGACTGATTATAATCAAAAAGCTAAAAAACATCAAGACAATTGTTTTCGCCATATCGCCGAGCCCTAGTGACATGTAATCACGACACGGACTATAAACACGCTTCCCTATATTCACTCTGAGGTCACAGGTCAGCAGCATTCACAGAAAACTCATGCGGATTCCCCATAAAACACACTACTGCATTCACACGTGCGCACTGGAGCACTTGGATGGCGTTTTACTATATTTGGCGGCACTCGCATGTC
>JAUZSZ010000139.1:6287576-6305629 GCA_034780575.1 Labeobarbus marequensis
TATTATTTATTATGTACTTCACGGAATTACTGAATTTCACAGGAAAAGAACTGTTTCTTTAGTCAATTATTAAAGTATTACATGTTACATGGGCTGATTTATACATTTTTAAGTATTTGGGATTTTAAGAACAAGTGGGAAATGTGCTGAAAGTTTCATTTCATCCAAGTGAAATTAGCAAGCAGTCAGACTTAATTTACATTTGTTTTAAACGCGGAGCCAGGCGCGAGTTGACAGGTTGCGCCCATGCGTCAGGCCTCGTCCATATTGCCAGATGAGCTCGTGAGAGACTTGCAGAGCAGAACCGGGCGCAAGACCGTGAGTATAAAAGACCATTACGAGACAGGTTCAAGGCTCAAGGCTGGCAGTCATGCATATCCTCTGGAACAGAATAATATCGCGTCCAGATTGCAACGTCTCAAATCGAAATTGCGATTCACTTTCGATTAATACCACAGCCGTACCATGTAGTTCTCTCTTCAAAAAGTTAGCAGGCAGAGGGGGACATCACAGGGTTATCCGTTGTGCCAGTGGAATGCAATCTGCTTGCCGCACGAGGCAGCGTCACCTGTTACTTGCAGATGCACCTGTATATTAATCGACCTAATTTGCAGCACAATCGGCCGATGCCGATTAATTAAAAATGCCAAAAATCGGCCAGCCGATCAATCGGTCGACCTCTACTCAAAACCAAACCAAACCAATCAAAACAAACAAAACAAAACAAAAACAAAACAAACAAACCCAAACCAATAAAAAAAACAAAAAAACAAAAACAAACAAAACCAATCAAAACAAAAAACAAAACAAAAACAAAAAAACACAAACAAAAACAAACCAATCAAAACAAAAAACAAAACAACAACAACAAAACAAAGAAATCATTTTGCATAAAGAAAATGAAGAAAATTAAAAAATAATAATTATGAAAATTATAAAGTATTAGATTGGAAAATCATTTTAAAAATCTTAAGTCTTAATTTTCTTTAAATTAAAATTAGTATATATTAAAAGGCAGTGCAACTAACAATATCATTATTAAAAAGAAATTAAAAACTAAATAATATATTTGTTTTTCATTACAGTAATGGGAATGGAAATAGTTCACAAAACTCAAACCTTTGGGGTATTTAAAATATACACTATAAAATATATCCAGATCATTTTACATTCTAAAAACAACAAAAAACAAAAGAAAAAAATCAAATTTACATTTTGCATAAAGAAAAAAAAAATACATATATATTCAAAATATATAAAAATGAAAATATTTATTTTTATTTTAAAATAAAAATATATAATACTTTGAATTTTTTTAAAGTTAAAATTAGTACAGTAATTTAAAATTAGTAGTAATTTCACAAAAACTAAAACAAAAAAAAAGAGGAAAAAAATTAAATTTTGCATGAATAAATCACTTTTAAAAAAATCTTAATATTTATTTTAAAGAAGCTCCTCTGCTTCAAATTACAGTAAAAAGTTCACAATGAGAAGTTCACAAAACTGAAACTTTTGGGGTAAATTACTCTAAAAAACTAAAATAAAGTTTTTTTTCTTTATTTAAAAAAAATTATGATTTTAAAATTTGTTTTAAAATCATAAATTTAAAAGTTAAAATTACTATATATTAAAGGCAGTACAACTACTAATACCATTACATCAAAGAAAAAAAAAATTTAATAAAAATTAAACAATATATGATTTGTTTTGCATTACATTAATTCCTTCAAATCTACAAAAGAAAAAAAATATATATATATTTCTTCTTAGGTATAATATGGCCTGGATATGCTCATCACAGATTCCATGAGATCATTGTTTTAGCAATTGTGCAAACCTGATTTCCCTAAAACAACAGCCTGACGTAGACACCAGATAAACCTGACTGACACAGAGATCATTGATCTCATAAAGGTCAGAAAAGCTACATTAGTACATTGAGACAAATTGAAGACCCTTCACCCTCATGACCTACAAGATCTTCTCTCTCACACACACACAGACGAGAAACTGTTACATCAGGTCCCGAAAGATAAATCGAACAAACAACATAAAACAGCAACATCTCTCCATAGCAACACGTCCCGGCATGCAGCAACACACAGCGTTTGCCAGACAAAAACGCTCTTCAGCCTGTTTACCTCTGAGGAATCGTCTGGAGGGGGAAATCAAATATAACCTGAAAACACAAATTATATCTTGTAACAATCTGGTGCCAAACTCTAGCACTGCCAGAAAATATTCACACACAAATCTGATGAAATATTACACAAATAGGCCAATTAAAGCCTGAAACTCTTCAAAATGCGTTTTCTATTTTAATAAATTGTCAACAAAAGGAGTGGTTTTATTTTTTATTCATTTTATGTGAGATTTATAGCTTTTGCAAGCCTGTTACCCAATCTGGGACATGGATATTATTATTTTGATTTTATTTTTTTGGACATAATAGATGCACTGCTTTTAATATGATTAAAAATCATAAAAAATATTCATATTAGTTTTTAAAAAAAGTCTTTATTTTATGTGAGATTGACATAAAATGCAACCCTGTTACTCAATTTGTGAAACGTTTAAAACAATTTAAAACACTGTTGTTATTTTCTAGCAATGAACCTTAAACAGAATTTAATTTTAAAAAAAAGAAAAAAAAGTACAATTAAAATGTAAAATAAAGTTAGTAATTAAGCTATACTTTCCAAAAATTGCAAAACAAATATTTGTTTAATCACTTTCTCTTCTAATAACATAGGTAAAAGAATTGAATTAAGCTTAAACACTACAACTGAAATTTTACCATGGTGGAGAGAAAATCTTGCGTTAACGGCAGCATGCAAAATGTCACATTAAAATCATTTGAACCAAGTTTTTTTTACTACAACACGCTGAAGTTTTTAATTACTTTTTACTGAAAAAACTTTATTAAGTTAAGAAACTAAATTTTAGCCTAAGTGTGGAAAGCAGCGTTCAACATTTTACAGCTACTGCAAAATACATGTAAAATGTGGGATATTACAATAATTTTAATATTTAAACTAGGTTTTTTAATACAACAAACGGGTGTTTTTTTAACAAAAAAATACAATAAAAAGTAACAAAATAATAGAAAAATTGCAGTCTAATCATAGAAAGTACCATTCAACATTTCTACATCTGCTGCAAAATGCATGCAAAACTGTGGGACATTAAAATAAAATGTAATTACATTTGTTTTTGTTTGTTTTTTTACTACAACTGTAATAGTTTTTTATACAAATAACATACAATAAAAAGTAACAAAATTGTACCCTAATCATTTAAAGTACCTCTCAAAATTTTTAAAATCATTTCTTTTCTTTTTTTTTACTTTTACCGGAACAAAAGGAATATTTTTACGCATGCGCACACACACACACCCCTAACCATGGCGTTCAACATTTTTACAAAATGCATGCAAAACTGTGGAACAGTAAAACAGAATGTAATAATCATTTGTTTTTTGTTTTTTACTACAAAACAATGGAATAATTTATTTTATTTTTTTTACACAACGTACAATAAAAAGTAACAAAATTGTAACCTAATCATTTTTACGCATGCGCACACAAAAACCTCTAATCATGGCGTTCAATATTTTACAGCATTTTTACAAATGCAAAACTGTGGGACATTAAAAAACGTAATTCAATTATTTTTATTTATTCATTTATATATTTTTACTACAACAAACGTAATAGTTTTTTTACACAAATAACAGACAATAAAAAGTAAAAAAAAAAATTGTACCCTAATTGTTTACTTTTTTTACTGGAACAAAAGGAATATTTTTACAAAATGCATGCAAAATGTGGGATTAAAATTAATTTTAATATTTAATTAACAAAATGAATAGTATTTTACACATGCACACAGAAAAAACAAAACAAAAAACAACAAAAAGTAAAACTGTAGCCTAATCGTTTAAAGCACAACTTGAGGTTATGACAAACTAAATTGTTTTTACACAAAAACCAACAATAAAAACAAAATTGTAGCCAAACTGTAAAAGAAAAAAAAAACATTTTATAGCTCTCGCAAATTCCCGTTATGCCACAATGCACCAAGTCAATCTCTACTGCGGTGCAACACTCAGATCTGAATGAGGACAAGGTTACATTTTATTGTGTTGGTCAGCATTCCCAAGGTCGGCTGTAAAAAGATACGGCGCTTGTTTGTGTGATCGTATGAGACCTCATGCACTCATTTGTTCACACACTTCACAAACTTCCCCTTTTCCTCTCTGAACAAACCTGCTCTTCACCCGCACGCCGTTTGGGACGCGTCCTGCCTCGTCCTGACTGAAAGCGGACACCCAGCCGTCATTTAGGAGCCTGATCTATAAGTGTAACTGTGGTGACGTCAGGTTTTAGGTTGCTGCCTGTTTACGCCACACTCTGGGAATGAACACGGGGGCTTTTGAGATGCCGAAAAGCAGCAGCTGGGTAACGTGCGGAAAAAATAACGACTAACGCAAGCGCTGAAATAAGCGACAACGACTCTGAATACCGAAACTGTACGAGAAATATCAGATGTGCAGTATACACAGATCAACAAGTTCAATATTATGCCAACAGCTGCAGAGTCGAGGAAAGCAGGTGAGAACTAGCGCATGAAGATCTAGAAAGATCTAGAGATAAACAACAGGCAGCATGTCTGAAACTCAATGCTGCCTCTTATCACACAAACCCATCAACCAGAGCGCAAAGTAACAGCTCTGCATTCAAACAAATGCACTGAAATGAGAACTCAATAGAAATGTGGCTAAAGACTAAACTAAAAACATTAATTAAACTTAACGAACACAGTCAACGCTAAAATTTATGTAAAGATTTTGAAAACATTATGAGCATATTTTCTTTTCTTTCTGTCATACCGTAATAAATAAATAAACAAATTAATTCCCAAATATGGGACAATAAAATAATTTCTACAATTACAATATAGTTAGGTTTTTTTTTTACCACAACAAACTGAATCTTTTCGTTTTTTAAAATAAAAAACATGAAAAAGTAACTAACCCAAAGTAAAAATAATTAAATCAAAGAAAACTCTAACTGGCAATTCTTTTTTTCTCAGAATTGCACGATATAAACTCACAATTGCGAGTTAAACAGTCAGAATTGTGTTATATAGACTCGCACATTTTGATAACATATCAGTCTTTTTTCTTCTCAGAACTGGATTTTATTTCTCACAATTGCAAGTTTATATACCACAATTCTGAGGGAAAAAAAGTCAGAATTGCGAGATGTAAACTCGTAACTGCGAGAAAATAAAGTCAGAATTGTGAGATAACAAGTTGCGATTACATCTTTTTTATATATTTTATTAAGTGGCAGAATCGGGCCTCCATGCGAAATAGATTTCTAAAACTGAACTCAAAATAAACTACTGTTGTATTGATCAGTTACAGGATTATTAAAAGTTTCTTGAAATAAAACATAAAATAAATAAATTTCAGCTAGTTGCCAAGCAAACATTTATCATTTTCATGATAATTAGCGTAATTTGATATGTACTAAAATAACCAGCACTAAAACTGAACTCAAAAATAAATAAAAACTATATAAAAACAAATTAAAAATAAAAATTACATTTAAAATTAAATAAATAAAAAAATGTACAAAAATAACCAGCATTAAAACTGAACTCAAAATAAATAAAAACTATGTAAACATTAAAAAAAATTAATAAAAAAGTACTAAAATAACCAGCACTAAAACTGAAACCAAAATAAATAACTATAAACAAAAAATAAATAAATATACTAAAATAACCTGCACTAAAACTGAACTTAAAAAAATAAAAACTATAAACATAAAAATAAATAAATAAATAAATAAAAATAAATATAAATGACAAAAACACAACAAAACTACTCTAACAAAAATTTAAATGGAAAACATAAAAACTACATCAAAATTGTAATAAAAAATGTAATCCAGGATTGCTTTATAACTGCACATCTGAAGGTTGATTCATTCTGCGAAGCTGCCTTGGTTAAAACCAAAGATCATCTCTCCAAAAGCTCTCAATAGATCTGGGCCAGCAGCTTGTGAGACACTAGAGCAGGGCCGTTAGTGAGTTTACATAAGGGCCGAGGGCCACACCAGAGAGACGAGGGGCCCACCGAAGGGGCGCTGCAAGTTAAAACCATTTCTCTTCTCCATCGGCACACATCGGGCCGGATAAAAGGTGGACACTTAAGCTGTAACATGAGCCTCACTATCCATGACGTAAGGCGAGCGGAACGGTTAGCGATCGCACGCATGAATGGATGTGCCAATAGCCTCTTCTGTGAACACAAACACACGGCGGACAATGCCGCTGGAAATGTGACTTCCATAACAGGCCTGGAAATGAGGCTCGAGGGAGGAATCCTCAGCCTTCAACAGCCACTCCAGGATTCGGTTTCACACTCCGAGTGAGCGGCCAAACCTTGGCGCTTCGGCCTTATTCGACAAGAAAACGCAGCAGCCGTGTGGCGATCACAATAAACAAGACGTCAGGAACGACTATCAAGGCTACAATATCCTACTGTTTACATGATGAGACGCTTCCTTATTTTTAGCCTCACATTCCCAATGGAGAATTTAATACGCTGCTAGCAATAGTTACTAGCGCTTGGAAATTGGAGCATGATGGTTCTTACGCCACATGTCAGGAAGATCATGGCTGCTCGGAGAAGCCTTCGCTGATGCAGCTAAACTTGCATTGGTCTCCACAAAATTAAAGTTTATAAAGTAATAAATTTACAAAGTCTACCACTGCAGATTTTACTGGTAAAATGAATCTTAAGAAAAATACTTCATTTTTTTTTTTTTGGTGAAATACTGAAGAAAAACAATAGTTTAATTCTAAATACAGTTATGGAGTAATCAAATTTATCCTGTCTGGACAAGGTACATTTCGTAAAAAAATTCAGCATAAATTTAATACAACAATAAATCTTATTTAACAAATACTACTATGATGTATACTAATTGCAGTTGACAGCTAAAAGAAAAAGAAAATAAAATCGACATTGTTTTTGAATTTTCAGTAAGTTTATCCATAGTATAACCTTACAGTAGCACAAACACAGTATAACCTTATAGTAATGAAAATTTAGCATGAATATAATGAAAAACTGGGAGAAAAATGTGCTACATTTACATTAAGATTTTTTTCTTCACTTTGACTTTTTTTTTAATGTTACTAAAATAAGCCTAATTTATTGCTAAATAGGATGTATTATTTTTATTACTTTATAAGTATTGAAATACGAGCCCAAATGACAGTTTTCACAAAATGCATGCCTAAAATGAAGCAACAGCTTTAAAAAGACATGCTAAGGTTCTGCCTCCCACAATGCAATGAGTCTATTTCCAAACATCTCCTTTGGTTTACATAAGCTATTACAGAGAATGGTCTGTTAGCTTGAGCAAAACTCTGACAGACTGAAATCTTGTCAAGTCATCCTTTAGTAGAACCACTGAGATATCCAAATAATACAAAAACCATAAACCAATCACCATCCCCAACATAAGATACAGAAAACACATTAAATTGCCTAAAGATGTTCTCAAACTTAAGCTTGAGAACATCCTAATTTTCTGCATCATGCAAACGTGTCGTCAGCAGAAGCAATGGAACGAAAGGCTTTTTATTTAGGTTAGCTTTTGGCCAGCAGAAAATGCTTTTAGCCTAAACACAGGAAAAAAAACAGTCTAGGTCTAAGAAAGCCGAAGGATTCATCCGTCAGGAGGCCGAGTCGCTACAAACAAGACATGAATTCTATCCAAAACGCGTTGCTTTTTGAGCAACAAAAAAAATTTATGGCGAAACGACAAGCGCATCAAATATCGATAGCTGTGGGGTAATTGCGCTCTTTCTCTGAAAGGCTTCTGCCCCCATTAATGCTGAAGAGAGGCTAGAACACATTTCCTTGTGCTTCTAAAAGCAGTGCCGAGGCCCGCGGGTCATCGGGGACACGGCATCCAACAGCAGAGGTATGTTCCTCATAGCACGCCGCTCCAAAACCAGATGGGATCTGGCATCCTGACTATTTGGCTATTTCTTTCAAATACGCAGCCTAGCCAGAGCAGGCAGCCACGTTTCTAACACGCCTGGAAGAGCAATGCTTTCCCTTATAACCACCAACAAGGACTCATAGTTAATTAGTGAGGTCTAGATCAGGATTTTTTAACTTCTCGTAGAAAACGTGACAGTTGGGCCAGAAATATTTAACATAAAATTCAAATCCAAACACTGTGTGTAAGAATCTGAAACAAACGTTTTACATTATGAATTGCGCTCTGACGCATTTCAGAATGTAAAACTGCATGAAAACCGTCTCAAAACATACATATTTGAGTATTTTTACATTTTATGCTGCCGACGTGCTAAACTCACTCCAAAAAGTTTTCGCCTCCAGCAATAAATTTACAGTCAGACTCCAAAGATTTAGACTGACCTGCAAAGTTAAGATAGTGTAGTTTTAAAAAAGGGAATTGATTAATTTATGATTGAAGCAATGCAGAAAATATAGATGGGATCACAAAATCCATTCATAAAATTGGAATTTAGTGTATAACGCAAAATGTTACAGAATTTGACTGTAGACTCACCACTGTATTTGATAAAAATTGTATTAAAACAAATCCAGAACAATTAAAGCAGATAATATTAGCAATAATGATAACAACAACAACAATACTAAATATAATAGTAGAAAAAAAAAAATAAATCAAAGTAAAAGTTGTATTCAATTGTTTAGGTATTGTTGATATTATTAAAACATCATTATACCATTAAATAGAAATCCAGAATTTTAGAATTTTATTTTAGAAATAAATTTAACTTGGGGAAAAAAAACAAAGAAAAAATCCAATTTTATTAACTTTCAATAGATAACTGTTCAATTGTCTAAATTTCATGGTTTTGATTAATAAGACATGCTTTCTGATTACAAAAATTTAATTTAACCATACAGAAAAATGAACAGGCAACTCAGAATTTCTTAAGTTTTTTTTTTTTTTTTTAGAAAAGTATCGTACAAATTAATAAGTTATTGAACAATTCAAAGTTCTATTAATTTAACTGATTAGACTTTCTTTCTGATCATAAATATTTAACTATACTATTTAATTATACCAAGCTAGAATTTGGGGAAAACGAAACAGAAAGTGGGGAAAAAAAACAAAAACAAATAAAAAATGATTTCATAGGGCCCTAAAAATGTAATTTTTGTTCAACTTTTAATAAACGTTTGTTAAATCATAAAGGGTCCTACTGGTTTCCATTACTCAGCCATGCTTTTTGATTACTAAAATGCTATTTAACCATTAAAACGGGATCCAAAAAATTTAGAAAAGAAAAAAAGAATTTGGTAAATAATAAACACATTTCATAGCGCCCTGGTAACTACATAACATCATAAAATATGTCTGGGGAATTAGTTGCTGTTCACATGCTAAACGTCTCTTAATTCAAACCTTTGGTAGCAAATCCACCGCTTTCAACAAATTTTCAAGGCAATTACTGTCAGACTTTAGAATCATTTCAACGGTTCATCAGGAATAATGACTTTGCTCATTGCGTCACATCAAAGCATGTGTATTGTATTGATTAAACATGTTTTGCAGTGACGCCCCATAAGAAACACATTTCTACAAGCTGCTGTACCTATTGCAGTACTGCACATTAACCTCTTACGAGGACAAATGCAACTCACTGTATATGGTGTAGTGTGTCTGGTGGGGCAAGAGAGTATAAAGGATTATTACGATGTTTTGCTACGTCAAACGCTAAGCTCCTCACAGCCACCTCGTGCTAAACGCGCAATCCTATCAGCATTTGCTGCAAACGTGGTCGCAACGCAGCATCTTAAAAGCAGCAAAAGCTGATATTGATGAGTTCCTCATTGAGAGTGCTGATGGGCGCAGTGTGTCTGGGTGAGAGCGTGCGAGATGAATATGGCCATTGCAGTGCCGCCCCTCCCCTGCAGCCGCCGCTGGAATCAATCCATGCAGTCACCACAGGGAGAAGAGCGGCCCAGCGGCTGCAGGAAGACACAGGTCACTTTAATGGGCTGTTTGTCTGGCTCAGACTGACTGCTGCTGGGTAAGACCACGTCTACCCATAAATCCACACGCTCTGTCAGACTCTATGGCTCATCGCGATGCTGCTTCGGGAGGCGTGTGTTTATCAGGAGTGAGCGAGGACTCTAGTGAACCCTGTGTCAAACAAAATCGAACAAAACTGACTTCAATGTTTAAAGAGAAAGAATTCAATAAAAAAAGTCTGAACAGAATAGAAAAGTACAGCAGAGCCAAACTGTACAGAAAAGAATCAAACTAAAAAAAATAGAACCAAACCCAAGAGAATTAAAAAAGTACATACTGACACATTAACAAACAAAACCAAAAGGAACCAAACAGACTAAAATAAAATTAAACTAAAGAATAGAGGAGAACCAAAAAGAACAGAATCAAACAGAGAAAAAACGAACTGGAATGAACCAAACAGAAAACAAATAAAAAACACATATAGAAATAAACAGAATCCAACTGAATAGACAGAACCAAACAGAACTGGAAAGTATTTGGATTATTAAAAAATTTAAAAAACGGTTTTAGAACAAAATAGAACAGAGTCCAAAACAAACTGAATCAAACAGAAACAAACAGACAGAATACTAAAATAAATTTTAAAAAAAAGAAAAAGGAACACAAGAGAACCAAAAATAAATAGAATCCAACAGGCATAAACAGAACTGGAAAGAACCAAATAGAAATCAAATCCAAAATATATAGAACTAAATTAAATCCAACTGAATAGAATAAGGAAGAATCGAATAAAAACCGTAAAGAACCATATTTGGATTATTTTATAAAGAAACTAACAAAACCGACTAGAGCAAACCAAAAAAAAAAAAAAAAAGAACCAAATGGATTAAAAAAAAAGAATAGTAAAGAAATTAAAAGAACAAAACAGAATCTAAGGAATTAGAATTAAGAAAATAGAAACAAACAGAACAGAACAAATTCAAAACGAATTGGCAAGCACCACTGAAAATAAATTAATACAAACAAACAGATCCAAACAGAACCCAACTGAATAGAATCAGGTAGAACCAAACAGAACTGGAAAGGACTTGGATTATTTAAAAAACAACAACAAAAAAAACACAAAACAAATGTCGAACTGAACAGAACAGAACACAAAAACCCCAAATCAAGAAAAAACAAACAGAAAAAACCAAATAGATCAAAATAATAATAAGGAAATGAAAGAACAGAATCCAGACAGACACAAACAGAACTGGAATGAAGCAAAGAGAACTAAACCAAACAGAACAAAATTCAACAAAAACCAAAAGACCTGCCTCGCACCAAATGGAAATCAAATAAAAAACCCCAGAGAGAACTAAATGAAACCCAAATGAATAGAATCAGGAAGAACCACATAGAACTGGAAAGAATTTGGAATTACTTTCAAGGAAATTAACAGAACAGAATCCAAAAGACAATTAGAAACGAACAGAATTTAATTGAATGGAATCAAACAGAGACAGAAGGAACCAAATAAAATGAACAGAACAGAATGAAACTGAAACTTATAGAGCCAACCAAAAAAAAAAAAAAGAAATAATAAAATTAAACAAAAAAATATATATATTTTATAAAACTAAAATAAATTAAATAAAAATTACCTTAAAAATAAATATAAAGAAACAGAAGCTCATCTCCAAGTGTAAATGTCCAATTTTATTTTGCGGCACAATCCCTAAGCACAAACCTCTCCACTGCAGACTATTTCATAGCATAAAGGAGCCCCTTCATAAACAATATTCAATATTCATGCATTTGTGAATATTTGAGCATGTACCTGCAGCATTACACAACAATTAAATAAACAATACATTACACCACGTCTAGCAGCTCAACTAATATTTCCATTATTTGTTTTTCCGTTAGACTGCCCTGGACACTAAACAGTTTTCAATTTTCAAACACATGAGAGTATGTTGGTTTTTCCATTCTGGATATCCTTAACCCAAGCAAGGTGGGACACGTACTGAACCTGCAAACCCACAAATCGCTCACTGTTGTCTCAATGGACCTAACAGATCCAAAACCCAAGTCCGGATGAACCAAACGGTGCATATTTGGATTTATTTACCAACAAATTAGCATTTGCTCCACAATAAACTTCCAATTTGTAGAAAATCCCTGCAATACAACGTTAAAAAAATAGCAGTTTTGTATGTGACGCCAACTTCTAAGCATCCCACCGTCTACATAGTCTCTCATGGGCAGTTGGGCACTTGATGGACAGCTCAAAGTTTGCTGCTTTTAAATGTGTAACATGGCAAACGAAAAGGGAGAAAAGGACTAAGCAAAGCAAATAAATAAAGCTCGGCTGAGTGTGCTTTACTCTATTAACAATAGATACTCTGTTTCCTTCACCGCTGTAGTAAACCACGGTTAATTTCTCGCCCTGGTTGGCTGCCAAGTGCAGTATGAGCCGTCGCCTCGGCGCTTGGCTTGCTGTAGTGTTTGGACACATTTCTGAAGTTTTCCTCTCACGTTGAAGCATCTGACACAATGAAAGACTAAAACATTGAGAGAAAGATTGCGTCACCAAACGGTTCTGTCTAAAATGATGCATTATGGTGGGGAACAGGTAATGAATGGCTGAATGTAAAGATATAAACCTTACGAAAATTAACTATGGTTTTACTACAAAAAACAAAACAAAACATAAAACTACAGTTAAACCATGGCAGCCACAAATTAACCATGGTTTTGCTACACTAACCGTAGTTTAAGCATGGTATTTGTAGTAATACTGTGCATATGCAAATGGTAATAAATTCTCCAAAAATCTATGGTTACTACAACTTTACTACAATAAACCTGTGGCAAATTTTCATAAGCGACAAGGCTACAAAAATATTGCGTTTAGGGTTGCAAAGGGGTGGCAAATTTCTGGTAAATTTCTGGAAACTTTCCAAAAATCCCTGGAATATTCCAAAACATCCTAGGAAGTTTCCAACATTTCTGGAATATTTCCGAAACTTACTGGAAATTTTCCACATTTTTGCAACCCCACATTCATCACATCTGACAGAATAAACAAATTTAGTTGTATTTTACATGTCTTCGTTTCAAAAGAATCACATTTTTAATGGGCTCATATTTCTGTCCAAACCTGCACACATTGTAAAAAATATTTTTTCGAAGTTGTGAATAAAACGATTAGAGTACGATTTCAGTTTTTCTACTGCAAAATGTCAAGTTTAATTGAAAGTACTTGCTGTTTCTTTGTAATTATTTGTGAATTTTACTAGCAATTTTAAGTTTAATTGCAGCAAACATTTTTTAATCTACCAGTTTAAAGCAAAGTTTGAAACGGTGTATATTTTTGTAATTTACTAAAGATTACATTTCATTTAATTAATTAATAAATTACTAGTGCTTGTAAAGATTACTTTTAAGTAAGAATTTGACGACGGCAAAGGTAATCTAAACATAAGAGGAAATTGTGATGCGAAATTAATAAAATACTGGTCAAAAACCAAAGTTTGGTAAATTTAACGTGTCTTTGATGACTAGAGGTATTCATTTCTTCTCGTTTTTATTCTTACGGACCCCAAACTTCTGAGTTGTACTGTCTCATGGTTTCCGTAGAGAAATTAAGTAGCACAACTGTTTTCAACATTGATAATAATAATAAATGTTTCTGAAGCAGCAAATCATCATATGATTTCATGAATGATTTCTGAGGAATCATGTGACACTGAAGACTGGAGTAACGATGCTGAAAATTCATTTAAAATTACATTTTAAAATATATTCAAATAGAAAACAGTTATTTTAAACTCTAATCGTATTTCACAATGTTACTGTATTTTTGATCAAATAAAGGCAGCCTTGGTTTGCATGAGGCATCTTTCAAAAACATTTTTTTTTTTAAATTATTTAATTATTTCAAACTTTTAACTGTTACTTTATCATTTTATGTTGATTTTGAAACTGTAGTCTCAATATAATCAAACACTGAGCATGCTAAACCAAGTTTACCGACCAAACATAACTGGACTGGTGGAAAACAAGCAGGCGTTGTAGGTGAATGAGTTTGTGTTCACACTTACAAACCGTCCAGGGCCGGATTATTGTAGCCGCTCATTGTTTGTACGTGTTATCCAGGCAGGACAGCTGCAAATACGTGTTGTATGAGGGGAAAAACAAAACAGTGAATGACAGTGAACTCTCTCACCTCCCTTTAAATGAGAAAAACTCTGGGACGACGTGCTGCCTGACAGCAGCGCTCGGGCACCAGGCCATACACTCACAAAGACTGCCTCGGGTGGGGAACGCGGCCCAGTGCCAGGAACGTTCACTTTTGTAACGTGGTCTATGGAATTAGAGGCAGAATAGAACTAAAAATAAAGCAAATAACCTCTGATTTCTCATTTCACACCTCTACGAGGAAAGTAAAACAGGTGGAGCCAACCAGTATAAAGACTCCAAACTCAATCCAGTTAGAGAGTAAAGACCTACGCTTCCACGCGAGATTACGAGAGCAACAAAAACTTGAACGGCGTCCTGTCAGAGCGTGATCTAATTCTTCATCTGCAGCGATGTCTCCTAATGCGGTCAGGCTCAAGGCAATGAGATTTCAAGCCGAGAACAGAGCAGAGTGTAATACGACAGTTCATTTCATGTACAATTACTTGACAGGATTGGAGTTTGACTCTTCTGAAGCCTTTAAACGTTCAAAGTCTAGATCAAACAAAAACAAATCAAACCAAACACTCTCAATTAGTTTTCACTCAAACTTCTTGCTAAACGCCTCCAAAAACAAAGATGTTATCAAAGGCAAAATTAAACATGCCATATTTCTGTGTGAAGACTCAGCGATATGAGGAAAAACTTTAACGAAGACAAAAATGTGCATCCAATGAATAATTTACAGGTCCAAAACATTAAGAAAGCAGATGCAGTAAATTCTGAATTCATGTAGACTTAAATGCAATCATGCCTAAAATTTCATAACAAAGCCTGCATTTACCAAATACAAACTTAAGCAAACTATGGTACTTACTCATAATGAATGCCAACTTATGTTTTGTTGCTCATATAATTGATGCAATTACGTTATCATTTTAACAACAGTGCTTATATCTAAATTGAGAAATATCAGAATTTAGACCCCTTTTTTGCTCACAATTTTAAAAATAACATAAATTGGAGGGTTTGGCAATCAGACAAAGAGAAAATGAAAGCTTTGTTTGTAATAAACAAATCCATCATTCAAATATTTTTAACTTTAAACCGCTGCTTCTGGCCAAAATGTGTGTCCATAATCCATAACAACACTTACTTAACATGTTGTCCTTTCACGTCAAAATCTACCAACAACTGTTTTGGAACATTTTGTTAACAGTGTTTGATCTGTGCTTATTTCTCTCCTGATTCAGACGAGAGAACTTTTTCGCTTCACAAGATATTATTGATGGACTGGAGACATGTGGATTGTTATGATGATTTAATCAGCTATTTGGACTCTCATTCTGACGGCACCCATTCAGTTCAATGGATCTATGGTGAGGAATTGATGTAATGCTACATTTCACCATATTTGTTCCCTTGAAAAAACAAACTTATCTACAGCTTGAATAGCCTGCGGGTGAGTAACTTTTCAGCAAATGTTTATTTTGGTGAACTATTCCCCCTAAAGCTCGTTTTCATTCATTGCCTCAGAATGTTTTCCTCCTGAGCTATCTTATAGTATTTACTTGCAGTGTGTGAGGCGAGAAAATTCTGATTTCATTTACCCACAAAGTAAAACAAATTAATAACACCCCTTAACCTTGTTGAAAGGTTTATTGGCAGAATAAAGATGAGTATCGCTCACATTTACGGATCTATAATTGAGGGAACAGCCGGCGTGTTTCACCACACACATCAAGATATGCCGTTCAGTACAGAAAAAGCAGCCTGTCTTCACCTATTAATTTATTTTATACAATACTTCCTCTAAAAACAGCACTAACCACTGAAGAAAAACAAAGGTTCCTGCAGCTCAACTTGCAAAATAGCTCATTTAGCTTTAATATTTAACCCATTTATATTTCAGTTCCTGTACTTCAACTTAATTATGAATTTAAAAGATGACATGAAAATAATATTGACTTCATTTCCTACAGGAACAGTTCACTCAAAATGAAATTTTCAACCAGATTTAGAGAAATGTAGCATTACATCACTTGCTCACCAATGGATCCTCTGCAGTGAATGGGTGCCGTCAGTAAACTTTAAGGCATTTTAGGTAAGTACTACTGATAGATGACTAATGCCAACAAATGGAACTTTATAGTAAAGTGTTACCACATTGTTTAGTCCAATTTTATATTAAATGCAACAATGGAATGTTGCTTTAAGAAAACAAACCATAGAACTTCAATTTCGATTTCTCCCTTGGGATCTGATTAAAAATTTAGGTCAAAAGAACCCGATTTCAGCCATACGACAGCTCTCAAAATACATATAAGCCATCAGGTAGCGTAACGGAGCTGCCAAAATTCTCTAAAGCCCACAAATGCTGGAGACAAGCTGTCTTTCCACCCTTTCGTATATGCTGAAAGGGCCCCAACTCAACGCTTGTTGATCCCCGCATTACTAGCATGGTTTGACACAGACATTATGGCATGAGATCACTGACAGATAAAGCCGGACGGATACAAACAGCAACCGGCTCATCAGATCAGATTTTTCAGGCATGTTGTAAGTGCCATCCTCATTTGTGGCCCACAACCCAACATGGAGAACGGTGTCAATAAAAGAAACAAGCTGCCATGAATCTTTAGTCAATGAATATTGAGCAGAGGCGGGACTATGTTAAGACTGAAGTCAGTCGAATAGGTCGATGTGGAAATGACGGCCCCTGAGAGGTGGAATAAGGGCAGGTTGCTCGGTTCACGCCCTGGAACATCTTGGCACGGTAAAGCGAGGATGTAGAGTTAAAACTGATGTGTTCGTAATAAGATCACAAACAGAAAGAGTGATTTAAAATGGTCTAATCTGTATTATAAAACCTTAATTTTCCTTGATTTCTCACCAACTTAAAACTCAATATGAAGTTATATAATCAGTATCAAAAAGATTTTTGCCTATTGTTCGTTAAAAAAGTGCTAGCTTATCTTTTTATAAAAAGATATAGTTTTGTCCCAAAGTGTGAAAAACTGATTAAACAAAAGAAACCGTGATTAAAGAACGTTCACACCAAAAAACAATAACTATATAGTAGGGCTGTCAAAAAATGTTTAATTTCAAATATTCGTCGAATTTCAAATATGAATCCATATTCGAATGCAAAAATGTTGCAAGCCTATCCAGTTGAACCCACTAGATGCGGCGCTGCTACAGTGTTCATTCAAAATATTGCGGAAAAAGAAAACATCAATGCGGAGATGATGTTGTTTACGTCAAAACTGAAACCAAGCCGTTCACACAGAACGCAAATATATCGCAATTTCTAGAGGGACATCTATCACCGTTGCACTCGCGTCTCGCACAAGAGAGCCGCATGTTTAGAAAGCCTTATTAAATTAATGCAAGTTCAACTTTAAAAAAAACACGTCTCGAGACTTTACGACGGTTTTTCATCATCCCACTGCATCTCATGTTTTTAAATGAAAAAAGTACTATTAGTGATTGGTTTTTGGTCCTGTGTATTAAACTATGCATACAGACATGATGGTTTTGTTTCTAATTGTTTAAGCAACGCAATTATATATGCTTTATACACATTATGTACTTTTTTCAAAGGTAGTCCTGTTATTTTATTGCTTTGAAGAAACGTGCATTAGCAATATTTTGCTCGATGCGCCCTCTTATGGCCTCAGGAGAGAAGCCAAAAGCTTTTTACCCCCTAACTGAAATTATGCCTTTTAAATTTGAATATTGATAATATTCAAGTACAAAATTCAAATTCAGTTTTCATCCATTTTGACAGCACTACTATATAGGCTTAAACATCAACGC
>JAUZSZ010000139.1:6454062-6464718 GCA_034780575.1 Labeobarbus marequensis
AGGGAGAGACAAATTTACGCTCTGCGAGCAGCATTCATTACAAACAGACTGCCGTGTGTGTGCTGTGTGGCCGAACTCGACCTCAAGGGTTAGCAGAGTGAAAGCCAAACCCTCCGCCGCTGCCAAACAGATCAGATTAGAAATGCAGTTGAGCGCTCGGCAGCAAGGCAACAAGACAGAAGGCAGACAGATAGACGTGCGAGAGAAAGCGGCAGTAATATCGGATGAACTGGTTGTTTTTTTTGGTAGGTACAAATGCGCTCTGTGTCAGGTGTTTACAAGGCGACGGATATATGGCTGAGAATTCTGTCAAAATGCAAACAGAGCTTAATTTCCTCCTGAACGTTAACTACTCAAGCACAAACAATGAAGATAAGCTCATTCTGCTGATCTAGTATTCAGCTTGAAATGCATTAATGCAGAAAGGTCTAGAGCATGAAATGTGTTGATCCAGAAGAGCATAACGTATATTGAAGCAGAAAGGAAAATAAATCGAACACTTGTGTTTAAATGGAATGGCCGAAAAATCTTGAAATTGAGACGTATTGATGCAGAATGACAGAAAAAGTTCCAGAAGTTTGTGTGTTGATGCAGAGGATCCGAAAACTCTAGTACTTAAGATAGAACTAAAGATAAAACTTGATATAGGTTGGAAGCAGAAAGCCGAAAAATAGAACATATTGTGTTAAAGCACAAGAGTAGAAAAATCTAGAACTTGAGATGATGTTGTTGCAGGAGAGCAGAAAAGAAAATCTTTGAACTGATTTACTGAAGCACAAAGTCCAAACAATCCAAAACTGAAGATTTGTTGATGTAAAAAGATCAGAAAATGAGATGTGATATGAGGAGAAAATCTAAAACACTAGTAAAGAGATCTTGACACTGAAATATGTTGGAAGACAGCAGAAAAAGCTTTCAGAAGCTGATATTTGTTGAAGGCAAAAAGATCCAAGCCTGAAGATGTTGATGTACGGAAGTAAGGAAAATGTAGAACTTGAGATGCACTGCTGCACAGAAAAACAAGAAGGCTAAAGGTTGAGATTGTGCTGAAGCATAAAAGATCTATAACTTGATATTATGTTGATTCAGGAGAGCAGAAATAATATTTACCCTGTTGAAAAAAAACATCATATGCTGGTTAGGTATGTTTTGAAGAAACGCTGCTGGTTTCAGTTGGTTTCAGCTGGTCCTTAGCTGGTCATAAGCAAGTTTTAGCTGGTCATGTGCTGGTCATAAGCAACTAGCTCCTGCTCAGGACCAGCTTAGGACCAGCACATGACCAGTTTAAACCAGCTCATGACCAGCTAAGAACCAGCTTAGACCAACTCAAACCAGCAGCCTTTTTTCAAAACATACCTAACCAGCATATGATGTTTTTTCAACAGGGTAATCTGAGATTCAATACAGCAGAAAGGCCAAAGGATCCAGGACTGGAGATCTGTTGATGTAGAAAGGCTGATGATGTGTTAATGCAGAAATATCAGAAAAATCTTGAACTTCAGATGTACTGGAGCATAAGATCTGAAACCTGAAATTGAGATTTGTTGAAGGCCAAATATCCAGAACTTGAGATGCACTGATGTACAAAGACAGAAAAATCTAGAACTTGATATGCGTTGAAGCAGAAAGATCTAGAACTTGAGATGTGTTGATGCAGGAGAACAGAAAAAGCAAAAAAGACAAACAGTCCTGTTAATGTAAGACTAAAACTTCAGAAAAGCCAAAGAACCAGAATTCAAAATGTGTTGAAGCAGAAAGATCTAGAACTTGACATATATTGATGGAGAAAGGCAAAGAAATCTGGTTTCAGCCTCAGAAGCATCTACGGCCTATCCTGGATGTCAAGCCTCTAGAAAATCATGTGGCCTGATCACGTCACATGGGTAAACAGGCAGTGCAGTTTTTTTCCTGTGGCATTAAAGCTTGTGATGGCCAGGGGTAATATTTTAACACCACGGCTGTTTCCCCTTACATATACACACACACTCGCAATCATAGCACGGAAAAAAACAGCCTGTGTTCGTATGTGTGTGTGCGAGAGAAAAACAGCCCTGCCGCTGAACAATCAGCAGTCCTCTGCGTGTCTCTCTCTCTGGGCGGCGTCATGGCAACGGAACAGCTTCAATTAGAGGAGAAGAAAGCGTTTCCCCTCGGCATGGCATTGGAGAGAGAGCCGAGTGTCAATGAGCACGGAAAAGGGAGGGAGCTTGTGTGTGTGTGAAAAAGATTGCAAGCAGGAGGGAGGCAGAGAAAACGAGCGCCGGGGAGATGTGTGTGAGGCTGAGATTGCGAGAGAGGGAAAGGGAGCGTGTCTGAGTGTGTGTGTGTGTGTGTGTGTGTGTGTGTGTGTGTGTGTGCGCTACAGATTGCAAGGAAGCAAGCCAGAGAGACAAAGCAAGCGAGTGAGATTGAGAGGGAGGGGAAAGTGTGTGTGTGTGTGTGTGTGTGTGTGTGTGTGTGTGTGTCAGAGCAGCCAGAGACAGACAGTGTTTTGCCTGCGTTAGCGCAGCTAATGAAAAATGAATGAACCCACGGGAGAGAAAGAGAGAGAGATACAGAAAGATGGAGCGGTAGTTTAGCACTCGCAATGTTTCGGCAGTGCCATGTATGTTTAGAGGGGTTGGAGCTAGATGTTGGCCTTTCTCAGGGTCAAGAGGTTAAGGCCACATACTCTATGTAAGTACACAAGTCTGCTGCTTTGGCAGTAACAAACCTTATTACTCGATATGAATAGTTACTTTCAAAAGTCTGTGCCAATTAAACTAGGAGTAGTTAGCTATAAACATGTCGACAGTTGAATAACTTCTACTAATTTAGTTTATTAATTTCTTTGCCACAACCCTTGACCAAAACACGAAAACTGACAGTACCTGTCACTTTATGCTAATATTGCCAGTGAATTTGCCAACAAAATTATTTTTACACAAACCACATACTCGTGGTGTTGCCACAATAAATCCTCTAAAAAAGTTTTTGAACAAATAGTTTGAGTAAATAAAACTCATAAAGATGATTAAGAAAGAGTGTTTTTGAACTAATCAGTTGAGTGAATAATTCAATGACAGTTTTGTAAAGACAGTCACTTGCTTGGTCCCATATGAATCAGTATGTTTGAATGAATCTGTTCATTGAATGAATCAATGAATTGCTCATAAAGGCTTATTTGTCAACTACTGGCTTAATGATGCAACTTGCAAATCCCCATGGACTAAATATCAGCCCGTCAAATTCACGAACTGTTGAATAATACTGTCTAAAACATACCCATTTTATTATTGCAGCACTTTTTATTACCTCTTATGGGTAAATCAGTGTTTGAGTCATAGGTGTAGTATATTTGTTTCAATCAGCATGCCAGTACTAGCCAGTTCATGCAGCAACTAATATTGCGTACCACTTTTGAATAAGTGCCTTTTTTGGTGTACAGCATTAGCTGAAGCATACCTCTTTTATACCCGCGATGTTCGTTAACTCCTACGGTTAAACTGAGATCATCTGAGTCACAGGTGAATCATAGGTGCATATACAACCATGCAAAAATCAAACCTACGCCACTGCACACTTGGACTTTTATATCTGTCATGCATTTTGTCCTTTAAGTTCGCCGATCTCTTTAACGCACACACTCTTGCATGCACACTTTGCCATTTGATCTCTCTCACATGTACACATTCACTCTCTTCCATTCGTCTTTGTCACCTTTCTCTGACCTTTGCCACCAACTGGGGGGAAATCCACCCGCTGGCTTGCAAAATACCACATGCTACAGATAGACCTCTGTCGGAGAAATGGGAGACGGAGAGAGAGATGACTGACAGGGACTTCATGAGTTAGAGGGCCCCTGTCTCAGCGCAGCTGCGGAGAGATCGAGACTGATAAAGATAGATAGAAGGAGCGATTCTCTCTCTCCGTCTCAAAGACATTCCTCTGGAGCGTTGGCGGTGGTTCTGATATTCCCCAATGCTGCTCTGGTATTTGAGGGTCTGCGTGCAGAGATTGATAGCGGAGAGTTGCTATTTTTGACGTGCTGGTGTCGACACGTCGACGCCACCCCACCAACAACAGCAGCGCCACAGCTGGGTACAATTTTCACTTGCGCACTGACGACATGTCCTACACTGCAAGCAAGCTATGCGACAAACAAAAAGCTCTAATTAAGGTGTGCTCACACTGACAGCAATTAAATCACCGGGGGTCACCAAGTTGCTGTCTTGTTGGTTGTTAGTAGGTGTTCTTACTCCGCAGGTATCTCACTGGTAGTCACTGGATCGCATTGCTGCTATTTTTCATAGTTCAATTCACATTTTGTTGCATTACTAATGGTTGCATATTCCACTTCAAATCATTGAAAATTTATCTTTGCAAAAAAGTGTGAATGTTGCTTAACTTCATCCACAATGCAAGCATGTGATGCTGCACCAAAACAAATGCAGTCCAGTAATCACAAAAATGCTCCAAAATATTGCCATGACAAAACTAAAAAGCTTTACAGTTAACAAAGCTATAGGTGTCTGATTTTGCAACATGCGACTTTCACAATGCAACAAAAACAACAAAAAATTACTACCGTTTGCGTGCAACATTGTTTGACATGACGAAACTAAATGGTCCAATTAAAATCGAGGTTACATCTACTCTTGAATGTGTACGACGTTACTAAAATAAAACTTCTTGGCAAACTATATGGTAATTGCATGACTGCAGTATAGACAACTCATATATTAAAATGGCAAACAAGAAATGTGACAAAACTAGAATAGTCCCAATATAATCAACAATGCGGTTTACGATGTAAATGCTCGATCTCATATAAAATAGACGAAACTAAAATGCTACCATTATATCCTACAAAACTGTTTACGCTGCAAGTATGCGACTTCATGAAACCCATCAAAACTAAAATCCTCCAGTATCTACAATGCATGGTGTTTATACTATTAGCATTTGACTTTGTTGAACACACTAAAACACATATAATCAACAATGCTGTCTACACTGCAAGCATGTGACTTGAATTTCTAAGATGCTCCCGTTACAAGTGTTTCTACAATTTGCGTGCATGCAGTATAGATAATGTCATTGATAATAACTGGAACATGCAAGCTTTAGCGCCTCACGTCACTTGCTTGCAGCATAGATAGGATATAATAAACCTCCTGCTGGAGATAATAGGCAATGTAGCCCTGTCAATTTATATGCGTAGTAAACACGCATCCTTTTCCCTGATGGCTGGATAGTATGTCCTCTGGTCTTGATCACAACAATCTACAGAAAAGCCAAATCTCTTTCTCTCTCGCATTCTCTCTTCTGTAGTAAATGCCAAGGGCTCCAATCACGGACCCCCCATTGAGCTCTTTGGCTTTGACTGACACAACATTCGGAAACACACTGGGATTTGAGTGTGTGTGTGTTTGCGTGTGTTTCCCTAAGTAGCATGGCACCCTCCACCCACATTTGATCTCCCCCTTCTTCTCTCTCTATCCGGTTCTAATCGGTGTCTCGTTTCTCTCACCCACGAACTCTCGCTCCCTAAAGATCCCATCCATTCAGCGTGAGAGAATTTCTCTCTCACACAGTTTATACTGTAAGCTACAGCTGTATTTATTGTTCTTTTGTTGGCTAACTAGACCAGACAGGTGTGTAACTCTGGCGTGTATGTGGTTTCAAGGTGTAGCGTGTTGGGAAATGACTAACCAGATCTATCTGTCTGTCAGGAATGAATTGAAAAGACGGTATTCTCAATTCAATCCAGAATTATGCACGTACTTGCTAAATAATGAATTTTTGTTTTGTCATGCCTCGCTGCGAGAACAAAAAAATCATGTTACTGAAAAATGTAGCGCCGCTACTTTTAGTTAGTTACTCACTAATACTTCCGTCGAACTACGTTACACCTCAAAAGCGCACACACACTGCAAACACTGCTCAGCGGAGCGGCTGATTTTTCACATGGCAGTGAGTTGTGAAAACAGAGATAGAGAGAGAGAGAGATGAGTGACGAACATAAAAGAGGAAAAGCGAGCAAGACACAGCACTCCACTCAGCCAGCAAGGCTCCACTGCTCTGCATGAGTGTGTGACTGTCTCATGTGGGCTCTTCAGTCCTCAAGGCGTTATGTTCCCCCTCCCTGCGCCGGCCCCCAGCCCTGCTAATCCTTTTGAGACACACATTCGCACACACATTTCCCAAGGCTCCGAAGACGCTCTACGCTGCTGCTTATCTCCGCACTCCACCGAGCTACGCTGCGCTACACACACACACACACACACACACACACACACACACACACACACACATGCATACCTGTACAACTGGGTATATTTACAAACTGTAGTCCATTACTGATTTGGTAATGTATTCTGACTACTTTCTAGATTACTTTTGTATTACTTTATATCAAACCTGGTTTTAAATTTACCATTAAAAGTACCATATTGACATAAAACTACAAAGAGAAACAAAATCATAAAAGACCAACATCATAAAATATTAGTGAGTTGATAGTGAGTGAATAGTAAATAGTGAGTTCATAAAAAGCGAATAATTAATTAAATTATGAAAATGTAAAATCAAAATCAAAATTAAACATTTGAACACTAAAAATATAAATATTTTATTTGTTTACCTGCATGTCAGAGTGACCATTAAACTGTAAACATATGAATGTGATGTTCAATTATTTACAATATTAACTTCCTCAGAGATATTTCAAGTAAATATTTTATTTAAAGGGGTTGGCTGACAAAAACGTTTATGAACAAACATTAAGAAACATGAAAATAACAATGACACACCTTAAGAAAAAGAAGCTTATTCAAGTGTGATATTAGTATAGTCCTTTTAAACTAAAAATAGGAAAGTATAGGGTACTTTTAGTTTACTTTGTATGCACTTCTCAGAAAAGGGCTTTATGTACTTCTCAGAAATATACTTAAAATGACATTTAAGTATACTTGACTTATAGGCCTACTTAGAAAAGTCTAAATATATTTGAGCTATATACTTGTGCTCGGAGAATCCGTGTTTTCATTGTTATATGGTAGGAGGGCTAGTACACATCTTCTGTACAGAATTTCCAAAAAACACAAGTGAAGAACAAAAAGCAACAACAGATACTTCCACATGTAATCTAACAAGGTCATCAGACATAACGGCATCAAAACTGTGTAACGTTATGGAATAAAATGTCAACCAAAGAAGAGGTAATACTGACTGTTAAGCTTTGGGGTGTTGATCGACTCCGTCTACATTTTGATTATCATTCTGAATCCAATTCATAGTCTTTTTTCAGCTTTTTGTTCAAAATGTTGTTTAATTCTTTCTTTTTATTTTATTTATTTATTTATTTATTTATTTATTCATTTTTATGAAATTTACCCACATTCAAGTGTTTAAAAAAAGAATGCATGAAGCTAGAAAAAAAAACAGATACCCTGTTCTTTCTTTAGATGTTTTGTATGTTCAGATATTCATATAACAAAATATTTACAAATTAATACCTAAATAGTGACATAGTAGTATACTTAAAGTACGATGTAAAGTTCACTGAAAGAAAACTTACAAGTATACTTGCATTATAAAACTACTAAACTAGTAGTTTACTGAGAGTATACTTCAAAGCGTACTAAAAATGCTACTACAAGCATTTAATTGGTAAACTATCAGTATACTATAAGTTTACTTTTAGTAAAGTTGCAGTACAAGCTAAAAACTTTGATGTAAACTAGTTGTGTACTCAAAGTTTTTAGTACTGAGTAAATAATACACTTACAAGTATACTACTAGTACACTGATATTTGTATACTTACTACTTAAAGTATACTTAAAAATATACTTGAACTTTACTTGAGTATACTTAATAAAATAAACTTGAAGTATACTACTTTTTGGTAAGGAAAGTTAGAACCCTGCCCATGCCACACTACAACGGGCCATCTCAGAGAGGTTCTGCGGGGCATAGGGCCCAAATTCCCACCCCCGACCCCAGATTTCCAACAGGGGATGGTGCTACTGAACTGCGAAAGAGGATTTTCAGGTTTACGAAGAAAAGCATATATATTTAAGATGAGATATCATATATATATCAGTCAGGTGTGGTAGAAATGCATCTGTTTCACATTTAGAAAAAGAACACTGTCATTTATCAGAGCTCCACCTCAGGAAATGACGTCAGCAAACTTATGTGTATAACTGAACAATTTTCTGTAAGGATTTTTGCAAAACAGTGTAAAGAAGTGTATAGGAAACTTTATCATCTTGCATAACCAAATGAATGATGCTCATTCTTGTGCACTGTTGTTCTCATAATGGAGTTTAAAGGGTGTTAAATAAATTAAAATAGGTTAATACCTTAATAATCATAAATCAGATTTTAGTAATCCGAATATAGTAACACTAAAAGTAACTGGACACTTGAAATTCTCATTATTTTACAGAAAACATTTTATAAAATAACAGAGCTATTGGCAAAACCAAAGCTAAATTAAAAAAGGATACTCACTGTATATTAAACATTACATCATATTCATGGTTAATAATACTAGCCTGAACAAAAAATCTGGCCTGTCAGTTTTATGGATGTATTTCATATTTGTGTTTTTGTTGTGTTGTTTGTTTGTTTTTCTAGCTGTTTTGTTTCCCCTATACATTCATATAAACCTCACTATTAAAGATGAATTAAAATAACCTTAAGCATTGGTATAATTCACATATATTAAAAGAAAAAAGCGCATCATCCATGTTGCTATACTTCAAATTAATTTGAAATTCAGCTCATGTAAAATTTCTTTAACAATGATTTCCAAGGTAACTCCATTTCAGGAAATGACATCAGCACCCCATTTTTGAAGGTCATACAAAAGCAGTGAGAAAACCTGAAAGACAGCATTACACCAAGTATAAACTTTTTTCACAGATTAATGATGTTTTTATACATTTATATTGTCCTCATTTTAGAGATGCAAGGTAAGTGACATTTATAGTAATAGGGTGATACATTAAAACTGATTTAAATGTATTGAAGTTTATTATTGTTTAATCAAAGCAGCAGTTCTGGGAGTGCGCTTGGATCAAGGTCAAAATGCTTTGGTTAAAGCAGAGGGCAAAACTGTGTATCTGCCCTGCAAAGTGACCGATTTGCAGTCTTGGAATTATATCCATTGGTACCAAATAAAAGACGGTGAAACCCCATCGAGGCTACTCTATATCAATCAAAATGGTGATTTCACTCGTGATACCAACAATGGCCAAGCAAATGACTTCACAGTGGACAAAACAAAGCTTTATGATCTAAAACTGAGCAACATTCAGAAGAAACATGCTGCCGTTTATTTCTGCGCCTACTGGGACACAAGCAGCGACCACAGTGAGAAGATTTACTCACATCCTGTACATAAACTAATGAATAAAGTGTACTTAAATTGTCGTTTTCTGTCTAAGATTTTAATTTAACTTAATGCTGGATGGATGATGGCATTTGAACAAATGCATGAATAAAGAATCATGTAAATAGACGTTACAATTTATATTACAAAATAAAGCACAAAAATCGTCTTGACTCTGTGACCAATTTAGCAGTAGCACTTTTTAAATACACAACACACTGTGAAACACACAACATATTTCTAATTATTATATCATAGTACTATTGAATGTTTTTGAACAGAATTTTACTCAAAAGATCTTCGCCTTTATACCATATCTGAATCCATAGCGCCACTGTGACAGAGCCTTTGCATTAACAGCCTATCTGCTCTAAAGAAGGTTTTAAAGGGTTGTGCTTTAAACACGTGTTAAATGAGTGTTGATTCCCATCATTTAGGCTATACAGATTGTTTTAGTTTGTGTGTGAAACCTTCTTGTGATGATGACGACATATGCGCAAAGAGGAAAACACAAGGCCATTATCATTATCTTTACCTTCTGATTGGCTGATGCCGTTGATAATTCTTCAGACTCCTCGAAGACAGATGAAGACATGGCACTGTCTGGAATGATAACTTTTGGGTTGCTAGTAGTCTTAATAGGTGAGATTGTAATCTCTAATAATTCTTAGCATCTTTCAGTTAACAATTACGCAGTTATTTAATAATTTCAGTAAGTTATTTTCAAAAATGTTAAAAAAAATTCAGTAGGCTAGCCTAAGTGGTTTTATCTTATTTATTTTTTTTTTTTACTTTATTTATTTTTTATTTATTTATTTATTTTTAGGTCCGTCTCGCACAATGGCTTATCCACATCTTGCAAACATTTTAAACAAAACACTTTTTGTTGGCCTACTTGTGATACGTACTCTGTTATAGCCTAAAGTCATGAACAATTACAGTAGCCTACTAAGGTTTTATCGATGTAGCGTTCTCTACTATTCTAACAGAACGCTCGAGAGGCGTACAGTTGCTAAGGTTACTGGTCAGGCGGGTCGCGAGACTCGTTTAGTGTTTAACTACGTTGAAGCGTAGGCTAACAATTCGGATTATACTGTTACACAATTAGCGCGTTTTAATGGTTTCTCTTATTGTTTTAGGTTGTTCAAATGGACAACCTGCGCATCCATTTCCTGTCTTGATGAAGCCAAGGGGTAGAATTGCTCGAATCCAATGCAAAGTGGATTCATCGACGCTTCAGTCCAACGCTCTCCACTGGTACAGACCCAAAGAT
>JAUZSZ010000139.1:6545679-6556326 GCA_034780575.1 Labeobarbus marequensis
TCCACACCTGAAAGACCCACAACAGGAAGTATCATCCGTTCGCTCTCTGACTTCTTCAAAAGAGCTGGACACACTCGCCTGTCCATGATCACATCCTCTCAGGTGAACAGCCCTCACATTGAGACCCAAGAGCCCTTGATAACTGGAAAATAAACTCTCCAGGCTGTTAAGTCATGTGAGTGACATTCATAACTTGCTTGATTTATTGTAATAGGCTGAGACGAACTTATACAACAGAATGTAAATCCAAAGACATATATTTGAATATAAAACCTGCACCTTTAGAGTCAAAATCAAACATTAGATCAGCATATGTACTTAAATGTCTTGGGTCAATAACATGATGCTATTTTTGTCCAAATCCACTGATTTATTCAAAACATCTTTAATAATGCAATTCATAACTACGTCTCTGCTATAAGTAAATGTTTTTAATGGGGACAACACAACTGTCCAAATATCATAATGTAGAAAAACCTCATTAAAACAATGAAATTCTTAAAAAGTATACTTAGGTAGATTCATAATTCATATACTCATTTATTTGTTTATTTATAGAAAGTAATATTTTAATAAAATGGGAAATTATGTAATAGAAAAGATTACTGTCTATTTTATGGTCAATAACTCTCTTAAAATATAAGTTTATCTGGGGGTGCCACCTCCCAAAAGAAAAAGCAAAGATATTTATGAAATAATAATTTATGATATTTGTAAAAATGCATTTTACCTTGAAAAACATATTCAGCAATTTTTTTTTTTTTAATAATGGTTAGGATGTGTACACTCACAGGTATTCAAACTATAAGCAAAACACATAACTTCTTTTTACTTGGTTACACAACATGACACTTCTTGAAACTTTTTGAAAAAAAGAAACATTTCAAAAGGATAATGCTTTTTTGGGAGATGGCACCATATAACATTTTACAACCTAAATCTAACCTAGCCTTGACATAAAAAGGTAAATTTATCTGATCTTTTAAAGGGTACATAACACACACAGTTTCACCCAATCTCATGTTAATCTTGAGTACCTATAGAGTAGTACTGCAACCTTCCTATCTCCAAAAAGTCTTTAGTTTTATCATATTTATAAAAAGAAAGTTACAGCTTTACGATTCTCTCTGAAAAAAGCCGAGTCGCGCCGTGGATGGAGCTAAAGAGTGACGAGCACTTGAGCGCCGATCACCAACAAAACAGAGACATCTGATGCCGTTTCACTTACCGTCTGCAGTTCTGAATCATGACCGGGACCTGTTATAGCTGGGACTGCTCCATCTTTCAGTATCAAACGATGTGCAAATCCAGGGTTGAACTGGGCCTTGTTTATAAAACGTTCGTCAACAAACACACTTGCAAAACTCCTTTGCTGCCCCGAAAAAACAAACTGCATCCACTGTTTACATAACGCTGGGTTCGTCGGGAAGCTGAAAAAGGTTATCTTTTCCTCACAACCAAAAACACACTTCTTTAGAGACATTGTTCTCGAGCGAGTCCCGTGCAGTGCAGCTGAATGAAGCGCGTTGATTGGTGCGCTCTTGCTCTCCTCTGGTCGATGAGTGCACGGGCGCGTTCTTCCGTGAGAACTGCCCATATAAGGAGTTCCTCCCTCGTTTTTGTCATGAAGAGCCACGATCGAAAAAAAACTCTCTGAAACGTGTACGAACCCGGCAGTAAGATTTTTAGCATAGACATACTCTGTCCAAAGTGTTTTTTTAAACATTGACCGTCTTTAGCATGAGAATCCAAATCTTTAACAGTGTAAACAACTCTGAATGCTTGAAACAGCAGTGTACCCCCCTCCCTACCCCTTAAAAGTATTATTAAAATGATTATTAATTACTTTAATAAAGCTGAAATAAATTTCATAATAGTTTTTTTTTTGTATTTTTAATGAAGTTAATTTTTTTGCTCATATATTGGAGTTTTTTATTTTAGCCTTTTTTGTTGTTGTTGTTGTTTTAGTATTTTTGTTCTTCCAAAGTGAATGAGATATTATTTAAATACAAGCATTAAATATCTCATCTAGTGTTATAACTAGTGTTATGTAGTGGCATTTTAATGTTCATAAAGGCAAATTATACCATTTAAAAGATTTACAATATATTTAATTAAAAAAACTAACAATAAACTCTATTCTTTTTCTATTCTATGTGTTTTCTTTTTATTTATAATATAATTTAAAAAAACAACCTTGCTATGTGTACAGCATTAAGCTAACTCAGACTTGTTATAGCACTTGCATATCATTGCTTTTTTTGTTGATTTTGATTGCTTACATTGTCCTCATTTGTAAGTCGCTTTGAATAAAAGCGTCTGCTAAACGACTAAACGTAAATGGAATTTCAGTTACTTAAATTTGTGTCCTTTTTATTTTACTTTTAATGGTGTTAGGTCATAGTTGTAGTTTCAGTTTTTCCAATTATTTTCACATTTCCTAATATTGATAATGTAATGTTTTTCACCATCTCAGTTTTTCCAATTCATATTTGTAAACAAAAAAAGTAGCCAAAATAATACGTTTTAGAAACACTGTAAAAGCCACTGCTAGGTTTTGTTTATGTACACTCAAAACATCATAAATTTAGACATTTATTTTTCACAGAGTATTGCGGCATTAGCTTAGCAACATGCTAATGACTACGAGTTGCGTTTCCTGTTCAAAATTTTATTTGCGTAATCCACAGAATCGTAACTTATGTAGAGTCTTCCAAATCATTTACTTGTGAGGTTTCATTTCAGTTAGTATGCTGCCTTGGAAGAAAGTGAAAATGACTACAGAAAATGATGCACAGGTGACAGCAAAGTGCCACATCTCACAGAAATGCTGAGAAATGTGTCATTTCCTGTGATAAAAATCTAGGTCTTGTTGTTTGTTGCACTTTCTCTTTTCTATTTCTCAGATTTCATGCACAAGAAAATGACTTCACTGAAGTGTTTTAGAATAAGAAACCAGAGTATTGAGATGCATACAAACACAAGCTTTGGACTCTGATACGCCACAAACAACAGTAGTGAACTAAGCGTTTCCTACTGCATTAGATCAGTGTGCTTGAGTGAATGCCAGCTTATCAGTGCCAGCCTGCCAATGCAACAGTGCCCACGTCAGCCATCAGTGCCCTGCAGACCGGCCAATGCAAATGTCAGGGTGTTTAGTGTAGGACAGAGAGAGAATTTACTTCGGGTCATATTTTATCTTACAAAGTTTTATTGTTGGTTTTCAAGGATGACGGCATGTCACGCAACCTACCAATGTTGGCATGTGGTTAATTTGTCTAGCTTCTGTCAAGCCACAGATGAAATTGTGCCAAAAATACAGCAGAGTTTGATTCAGTGCATGACTTTTCAACAATAAGGTATATAATAATATAACAATATAAGTGTTTTTCCTCAGTTTGCTATTTTAACTATGCAAGATTATAGGGTTATTATTTGGGTGACTTTTCACTGTTTCTGCCAGTTTTATGAAGGCAGACATATTAAAGACCATTTTAAGACCAAAAGAAAATGTAAGAAATAAATGAGTATAGGAGACCATGAGTTCTATTAGCAACATATGAAAATGCAGCTTCCAACCAATCTCCATTATTTTTCAAATTAATTTAACACAAAAAAATAGTTTAACTAGAATATGGAAATAACTTTTACAGTATCTTTTGATCACACTGCACAAAAGCGATGTTCTTCATTAGTATTTTTTGTCTTGTTTTCCAGTGCAAAAATTCTTAAATCAAGATAATTCTCTGAGAAATTTATCAAAATGAAATGAATTTATGGTGTAAAACAGGACAAATATCTGCCAGTGGGCTCAGAAAAATCAACTTAATTTAAAGTGAAAACAAATTTTCATACACCAGATATTTGCTCTTGTTTAATCCATAAATTCACTTAATTTTGTTCAATTTCTCAAAAAATAAGACTTTATATGTTCAATTTCCAACTCAAGTAAATGTATCTTGACTTAAGGATGTTTAGATATTAGGTAAAAACTAACAAAGACATTCATTTTCGTCAGTGCATGCAACATTTAATGCCATTACTTTATTATTTTAAGACTTTCTGCTTTGATTTAAGACCTTATAAGGCCTTAATTTGTGGAAGGGAAAGATAAGACTTTTAAGACCCACAGAAACCTTGGTTTTGGAAAAATTGTAACAAGTTTTGTTTCCAGGTCCAGTGAATTTAAACGACCAGCTCCAACAGGTATTTCTTCTTTATCTTTTGGAAATTAGTTCACTTTCGAGAACACATATTTCATGAGCAGAAATAGGAAGAAATCAAGTGGTAAACTGCAAACGAGTCTGCAGCAGCGTTATCCCCGCGTTAATTTAAATACTCTGCGGAGTCCTAGCTGTTCGGTGACAAATATCAGCCCGCATTTGATAAAACGAGCACACAATTTGGCAGCTTTTTTTCATGCTACCACCTCCCCCTACCCCCGGCCCCCGGCCCCATCTCTCTGTCTCTCTCTTTCACATCAAAGCGGCGCCGAGTGCGATATTGAGGAATTCCTTTAATAGGTGCGACGGCAGACACAGGCGCGGGAAGGAATCTGATAAAGAGAGAGTGGCAAGCGAGAGTGAGAGAGAATTAAAGGAAGCGTCAGATCTGGCAGAGACACGCGAGCGAACGGAGAGAGAGAGAGAATCAAATGGGTCTTGCCGGCGGAAGGGCGCCATGACTCACAAGCGTTCCGTGACTGTTTTCCAAAGCATCATGCTCTTACCTGCCAGTTACTTCAGACGGCACGTTTATTAAACCGTAATGTCTGTCTACTGATGATCCTAAACCAGTTTTCTCTCAGCAAGAATATGAAGTCAGCGGTGTATGACCCAATGTGCACTTGAGGAACCCACTTCCTTTGGGAGGCCCCTCATGACATTATGCACAGAAAATCCTGTTTTTAATAGTGTTTTTTTGTCTAACATATATAGACAGAGAAATGGATATGTAAGTAGACAGATAGGCAGAGAGAGAGACAGAGGGAAATATAGAAATAGATAGATGCAGAGAGATAGACAGGAAGAGAGACAGACAGAGGGAAATACGGATATAGAAAGAAAGAGAGAGAGAGAGACAGAGGGATATAATGTATAGATATAGAAAGAAAGACAGGTAGATAGAAACAGAGAGATAGACAGACAGGGATATATAGATATAGACAGAGAGATAGACAGACAGACAGACACAGAGAGAGACAGACAGTGTCATATATATAGATATAGACAGAGAGACAGACAGACAGACAGACAGAGAGAGAGAGAGACAGACAGTGTCATATATATATATATATATATATATATATATATAGACAGAGAGACAGACAGACAGACAGACAGACAGAGAGAGAGACAGACAGTGTCATATATATAGATATAAACAGAGAGACAGACAGTTAGATAGAGACAGAGAGAAAGATATAGAAGTAGATGGAGAGAGAGACAGATAGAGGGAAATATAGATATAGAAAGAGAGACAGACAGGTAGATAGACAGAAATAGATATATATGCAAACAGAGAGAGACTGACGGTTGAGAAAGACATTGTTGATGCAGATAGTAGAAAGTTAGTAGCACAAAAACGTTTTTAAAATCTTCTAGTGCTTTGAGACAAAATCTGCTTATATTCAAAATATATCAATATATATGAAAACAAAAATAATAATATATAATGCAGTGTTGATTCTTAGGTAAATCTTTAATTTATATAAAAGAAAAATTAAACCCTCATTATGTAATTTCATTTCTGGGATGTTTTCTTGTGATGCAAAACAAGCCACAGGAAAATAGTCATGACAACACTGATCCATTTCACGCTCATGTGAACCACTTGAAACATCTTTGTTTTTTAAATGTACTTTAAAAATGCTTCTTTTTGTCATGCTAAAACATGCTTTTTATCTGCAAAGTGGTGTATATATGGCCTCTACTAGGAGGAGCTAAGTGGGCTGTGCTAACCAGTTAATCCCTGACCCCTACGGTTCAGCACAGTGGCATCATGAACTAATTCCAGATCAGATGCAAATGGCTGTGGGAAGGATTGACTGCAGTTCAGTGTGGAAATATATGAGGGTTCGGGGGAATAAACTTGAACCACTGCAAGTCCCACAGTCGTCCGGGGTGAGTTTATTCCCTTAAGCGTAGTGTGGAAAATTTGCATGTCAAGCTGTGTTTTTCAGTGCATGGATACACACACACACACAGTTTAATCCTGCGCAGTGGGGATTGCCGTCTGGAGATTGTACAGCATCCAAGACCGAGTCGCCTCTTGCTGACCTTCTCACACACACACACACACACACTCCTCCCTCTATGGGCCTATATGTCCGTTCTCAGGCGGTGTGTGTGCAGCGTACAGCTTTGATCCCCAGCTGAAGGGTACTTACAGGCCAAATTTCCAAATGCGTAAGAGTCAGCCCTCCCGCTGGAGAGAGAGCAAGAGAGACAGAATGAATTCTTACACGGCTCTGGGAATTGGGTCTCGGCGGCTGGAGCTATTAATATATCGCTGCGGCCCCGAGAGAGAGACGGCGAGGTAGACAGACAGGCAGGCGCAGAGAGAGACATATAGATAGAGCCAGCGATAGAGAGAGAGAAACGGACAACGACGGCAAGGAAGATAATGACAGATAGAAATGGAGAGACAGACAGGTAGATTAGAAAATAAGACTTGTAGAAAGATACAGATAGATAGATAGATAGATAGATAGATAGATAGATAGATAGATAGAGTGATTGACTGATTGACTGATTGATTGATAGATAGACTGATTGAGCCAGGCAAAGAATAATCAGATAGAGTGAAATAATGATATAGACAGAAAGACAGGCAGGTATGTAGAGGCACAGATAGATAGATAGATAGATAGATAGATAGATAGATAGATAGATAGACAGGCAGACTAGTGAGCATCTGAGAGGCCGTGCAGGGAAACACTGCGTCTATGTGTGTGTGCGCGCGTGTTTCCGGCAGGCTTGTGTATAGGTCATCAATGCACAGTTAAGAATATCGATCAGGCAGTTATTGACGAACGCGTGTGTTACAGAAAGTGTGACCAGGCTCTGACCCGACACACACACAGCCCTTTCTCTGTCTCCCCGTGACTCCAGGTCAGTGTTGATCTGACCTCACTAGTAACGATTTCAAACGCAACCGCAGAAACACGTCTCGTCTTGGATGAGCTATTCAACCCGCAGGAAGCGCATCATCAATACAATTATCATATCGCAGTTTATGACATTACAGCTGAGTCGCTGAGTCGAACGCAATTGAATTAAATCACGTCGGCTCGTTCCAGGTGACGACAGACAGGCCGAGTCAGTCAACAAGCCTAGAGCTGGCGGGCGAGAGAGAGCGCGAGCGGGCGAGAGAGAGAGAGAGAGGGGGATTTGGCTCTTTATCTCTCCGCTGCGCTGCTCAACGGCCAGTAAGCAGGATTAATGGTCCTGTCTCAGCGTGAGCCAGGTACACACACACACACACACACACACACTCAGAGCGGGGCCAGTAATCGCATGCAAACAGCACACGCTTTTCAGGCAGCGCTACGTGCGCACACACATACTCGCATTTCAAAAGCACAGGAAGCACCTGTTTCTCTCCCACAGAGCCTCGCGCACACACGCGCCGCTGCGTTCATTCCCTCATGCTCTGTCTCTTTTCTCGTCTCAGCTCTCGTCCCGCTCCTGCAGTCAGGGTTTCCCTGCCGCTCTTCAGACGCCAGTGAAGCGTGACGGCAAGATGTTCCCCGGAGAAATCCCGCAGCCGTAGACCTCTGCCGCTTCGTTCCTGCGATCGTTTCGGTAAATATCGAAAGCAGAACGTAGCGCACGAGTGAAGCCTGACGCCTAGGATTCAAAAACGTCCTCTCAACAAAGTTGAGAAGGACAAACCTTAAAGGCAATATATTGTTAAGGAATTGGTTTGGTAGTGGGGTAAACAGTAGATTTTAGATGGCAAAACTCTGAGAACAATACTTCTTTCATAGTTAACACCGATATCTTAGGGAACTTGATAAAGCTAATAAAGTTAGCACGGGTAACCTAATTTTGACACAAGTACCTTGGAGAACGTTGTGCAAAAGTTAAAACTGAAAAAGTAAACAAATAGCACAGTTAGCAAAGTTAACAGGGAAATAGCAAAAATAGCACACAAGTTAAAGTTAACAAAGAAAGGCGAAGGTAAAGCGTAGATGACAATTAGCACATTAGCACAGAATGTGACAAAGTTATCCCAGCTATATCAGAGAACACAACATGGTTAAAGGTTACAGTGACTGCGAATTTACTGTGAAATTTCCCAGGCACAAAGTCTATTGTCAATCCAATTCAAAATCTGCCAGGGGAAATCTTTCGCTCTTGGGTGAAATTTCCAATTGCCTGGATTTCTATTGAAATGAGTGAATTTTTCTGAAAATTTGCTGAACCACATAGGTAAAGCTGGGGGTATAGTTAAACCAGCTATAGCGCAGGTAAAGATGACCCAGTTCGAGCAATTAACAGTTAAACCAGTTAGCACAGAAAATTTAGCAAGCACAGGATGTAGGCTACCCAAGTCATGGAGGACTTCAAAACGTACAGTAAGCATAGTTGGAATTAATTTAACTAAGAGGTGATTAACTCTAAAAGTATCATCAAGTAGTAACGCCATTAATGGTATAAAAAGAAATAGTAATTGTAAGTGATAGGTCAACGAAATTAACTAAAGAGAGAGGCCTTGAGTAGCGAAACATAAAAAAATGCAGCTAACTGTGCTAATGGCATATGATCTGGAAAGCAGTGCAATGAGGACAATCAAGCAAATTCTCTTTTCTTCTCACTTTTACGTCCAGCCGTGACGTAAAATGAAAAGCTTTCATCCCAAGCACAAGGAGAGCAGAGCACGAGGCCTGGCAGGCGCGCGGCGCACTGGCACTGCGAATGTCTGCATGCCCTCTGAGCGCGCAATATCTGCCGATCTGCCTCGACAGTGATCCGTGCGCGTGTGGAAGAACGCTATTAAAATGATAAGAGAGAACCTTAACCAGATTAAACCGAGCTGCGCGCCGCTAAACGGGACGCCGTCGCCACGGACCGGATACTTTCACGGAGTCGTTTGCGCGGCAGTCTTCCTTCCTCCGTCTCTCTCTCTCTCTCTCTCTCTTTCTCTCCCGTCATTAATCTCGTGGCAGCGCCGCAGGAAACAGCCTTTCACAGGCAGCTGGAATTTCATCTCCTCCCTCGGTCTTTATTACTCTTCCACTCAACCTATCCCTCGTTCACCCCCCTCCTCCTCTCTCTCTCGCTCTATCTCTCCCTCCGTTTATTACGGCCCTCTAATCACTCGCGCGCAGGTAACAGAACACTGCGCTGCACACAATAGAGCCGGCCTTCATAGCACCTCTACGCACACACAAACAGAAGCCCGGGCTCATAAACTAACACGCACACACAGAAACGCACAGCCTCTAAATCGCACACGCCGTGGATTCTTCTCTCAGAAGGGCAGGGTAAGTGACGGGGAGAGGAGGGGTGGCTCAGAATGATAAAGAGAGGGGGAGAGACGCAGAGCGTGATTAGAGAGAGAGAGAGAGAGAGAGAGAGAGGGACACGAGCGGCAGCAGCGTCTAGCGGAGCACGGCGGCGACACGGAGAACGGCGGTACAGCAGTCCCCCCTAGCGGCCCACAGTGCAACTGCAGTTTTGTCGGCACGATCGGAGCGCGTCTTTTTGGAATTCGCAGACTTTTTTTGCCATGGTAAAAACCTGTATAGCTTATTGAAAGTATTAGAACATATTATAGGAACTTTTTTATTATTAAAGGCAATAGTGAAGTTGAATTTGAGGGGCATTTTATTCATACGAGGGCATATTTTGTTTGTTAATAAAAATATTATTTTACTTTACCTGATAGAATATAAGAATGTTGTCAAAATGTTATTGAACATATTTTGAGCATTCTCTTTACTCAATCAAGTTTTCCCAAAGCCCATAAAATAAAATTTAAAAGAAATATAAATTATATTAAATTAATATATTAAAATTATGAAAATGTTATTCAACAAATATTTTGAATGAAGTAAAATAAAAATAAAGTAATATATTTGAATATTGTGAATATTAGAATCAAATATTATATGAAAATGTTATTTAACAAATGTTTTGAACATTCTGGTTACTTGATGTTGCCCCAAAATAAAATAAAATATTTATATTATTTACAGTGGTGGCCAAAATTTTTAGAACACCTGACAGATCTGAAAATATTGACCTTTTTTTGCCTCCAAAACATGATTTCATTTCATAATGTTCATGAAACATGCAAATGGTTGCTCTGACCACAGCAAATATCAGATGAAGTGAGTCATACTGTTTTTATCCACTTTTAACTTCAGTATTTGGTATGTCCACCTTTTGCAGCAATTACAGCACCATATCTCTCTGGCATAGTGTCAGTATATTTCCTGAGAACACTAATGTTATCCCATGCCTTCTGCAACTCAAGCCAGAGTCTTTCCTTTGAATGTACAATAGATCTGTCCAGTTTATTTTCCAACTCGCCCCAAATTTGCTCGATGGGGTTGAGGTCTGGACTTTGAGGGGGCCAGTCCATCATTTTCAGTGTTCCAGCAGATTCCTTCCATCGCAGGTAGTTCCAGCAATAGTT
>JAUZSZ010000139.1:6591233-6602301 GCA_034780575.1 Labeobarbus marequensis
ATTGGTGGATGACAGATATGCGTTTGAGTGAGATAAAGGAAGAGAGAGAGCGGGAAATTAATTTTAAAGAAGATAGCAATCACCATACTTAGTTCTTGTCCCAAGATGACGTAGCCTACTATAGGATCTCTGACAGACGACTATCCCGGTGTCAACCCCGTTACTCAAAACATATGCCCAGTCTTGGCACGGATCTAAGCTCTTCAACAGGTAAAACGGTTTGTTCATCGTACAAAAAGCATATGGTTTCAGAAGACGATGAGATAATATCCTAGGAGGCCTATTGAACACAGTAAAATTTGAAGTACAGATATCCCATTAGGCTACTCCTAAAAAAAACTACTCCTACATTTTTACCCGAGTAAAAGTACTGCTTAAATAGTGTCTAGCTGAAAATATTATGAATTAGGCTATTATTATCTTTCCTGTATTACACTAAGATTAGGCCTAGTGTATGCAGAATATGCAAATAAGTAATAACCGCAAAAACAACAGTAAATATAATCTTTGTGTCTTAAACAAGAATATAGGCCTACACTAGTCAACATTTGAAGTGGATCAAAACCTTTCATCAGAGCTGTCCTAAAACCTACCAAAATGTGTTCTTGCCTTAGGACAACTTTGATTAACTTTTATTGATCCACTTCAAATGTTGACTACTATACAATGAGCAGCTAACACTTACAAAGCTGATTTAGCACATAAACAGTGTACAGTCATAACCTAAATATGATTTCCATTTATGATAAACAATATCAAAATTTGTCATTACTTTTTACCTCATCAGTCTCAATCAGGGGTGCGTTTCCCAAAAGCAACTATGGTCGGAAGTTCCATCGTTACCAATTGAGTTCAATAAAATTAAGGATCATAGTTAGCTAACGATGCTTTTGGGAAATGCACCCAGATCAGTTAACCAACAGGCTTATTAAAAAGAATCGCTTCTTAAAAATCATTTGTTTACAAATTGGACATGGCTGTCGCATCTTGCAGTGAGTTTTGAGGTTTTTACTCCAAAATAACAGGGAACGCCATGTTTTATTTCTCTGGACTCTAGTGGCATCAAAAAGTATGATTTTATGCACTGATATATATATATGACCAATTTAGTAAGTTGAGACTTTTTCCAACTGAATCAGTGAGTTCTTACGTTTATATTCTTATTCTGAAAACTGTGTGATCAGATCATTCCAATTCGCAAGATTTAAATCATTCTGAGATTTGTAAACTAGTTTCAGATTGATTAAAAAGTATCGCTATGATCGCCTCTTGCAGCTGTTTGCGAGTGCACTTCAAAATAACGAGGAACGGCATTTAGCATAGTATAAAATAAGGTCATTTAGCAGAGTATAAAGTAAGATATTTTGCATACAAATGTAGTGAAGTGAATGTTTACTCTCAGATATTTCAAAAATTAACTGATAACTGAAAAACACTTCAACAGTCTTTGCTCACTAGGTACTTTAATGTTCCATAGAAGAAAGTCCTCTTTTGAAAGGGTTTGTAGCATGTTTACTTTTGAGTGAACTATTTCATTGTATTTTTCTACTGAAATCAAACTAAAACAGCATTTAACATTCATTCTGCACTGCCTCAACGTCTTGTCACAGCATCCCGTTGGCTCAGGTTGTCCGCAGAGCTTAAGAGCATGACATGGCTTCTCCTGACCTTCAACCCTCGTTTATCGGCTGCCGTCTGCCTGGCCGTCTAACTCACTTAGCGCTTGGCTCTCTGCTCTTATCAACGGCTTCACTGACAGACGACGAAGACACCAGAGAATAACTGCCTCACGTTGTCACCGACAGAATGGAGAGAGAGAGAGACAAACAAGAAGAGGGAATTGTCGAACGCGGCGGCCTCAACACCCTACAGACTTTGACGGCCCTGAGCCCTGAGATGAAATTTCAAAGCGTTGTCTCTCTCGTGCTCTCTCTCCTCATCTTGCAGTCTCGCTGCAGAAGGCAATTACGAGTCCCTGGTCTCCGCAGCCGCCCACCTCCCTGCCGTCTCGTCTTTGCATTCCTCTTTTTTTCCTCTTTCCTTCCCTCATTACCCACTTTCCCACTCTCGGCATTCTCTCTCTCTCGCCCCACTGTGAGTCATGCAAATCAGCAACGCTCGCATGGAAAATATATCGGAATCATTAATAATTTTAGGGCAAATTTCAAAAAGGTGGAGAGGATGCTTGGGAAAAAATGGCAGGAAGGCAAAGAGGGGCCATTTTAATGGAAAGGAAGTAATCATAGAGAGCCATTTGAGATGAAACGCAGCAGAATCCTTTGACGACTAAAGGACGATGTGATGCGCAGAGGATGCCCTTGAGCGCAGATCCGAGGTCGGTTTTCCTGTATTTAACTGTTGCGTGCAGATCTAGCAAAACCTGATCTCAGATCAGCTCTAGAGGGCACCTGGCAGCCGCTTACTTCAATAACCAAATCCGCAATGATGGGAAACCTGATCTCTCGCAGTGCACAGGCCTGACCAGATCATATTCTGCTTTTCCCTGGAGATACGAGATGCTATCTGAGGCGAGGTTTTAAAAATAAAGGTTTCAGTTAGAAGCAAATGGATTTTACAGGCACAAAGAACTTTCTAGATCTTTAGAAAACAATCTATGTACCGGTGCTTTGAAGAGTACAGAAACAAACCAATCAGAAGAAATTCTAATATCTCAGTTATCACATATTCGAAACCATCTTTAATGTTTTGAGGAACTGCTTTTGTAGCAACTCTGATCCTGCATCATTATTGTAGAAAAATAACTAGAAAGCCACCAATGAAACATCAAAATCTTAATTTTGAAATGAATGCCCTGAATGCCTTTAAAAATCTTTTAAAGTAATACACTATGGAAGTCTATGGATGAGTTTATATCTCACAGTTTTGATAAAAAGTCAGAATTGCGAGTTTATATCAGTTTTGAGAGAAAAAAAAATTGAGATGTAAATTTTGATCATAAGGCAAAATTACTCCAAAGAGCATATTTAAACTCTCCAGAATGTCTTGCCCTGTAGACTTGTACATTAGTGTAAACACAAAGTGTGTTTGTTTTTACAACCTTACAGACTTGAAATTATTTTCTGAGGTGGTGCATTTCGGGATTGTAATAGTTAACCTAACTAATAGTTTGTGAACTGAATCTGGTACCAATAAAATGTACAGACTGTTTATGATATAAATTTACACCTCCTAACATACTACACAATCCGTTGTGTGAATTAAGGCTTACATAAGTGAATGTAGCTTTCTATGATGCACTGATAGATCTGTGGTTGTAAAAATAATTACCATGGCAAGATTTACAGTATAACTGAGCCATTTATATGTTTTAATTACGGTTGAATTGCCATTCCGTTTTGTCACGCCTAATTTACGGTAATCTACTGTAACCTAAATACTTCAACACACAGGTGGTGGTGTAAATCAATAGCTCAGATTTTTCAACACAAAAAAAATCATTTAAACGTACTAGAGAGTTTTCAAACTTTTCAATGAAAACCTCTTGAGGGTGTTTAAGCGTTTGGCTCCTTCCACTGAGCCCATGTTATTAAATTCAGCTTCCTGTAAATCAATTCCCTAACCGAATTACACACCATCTTATTTTGTTGCACAGGAATCTTGTCGTCTCGTCTCCATAGTAACAACTTCGCAACACTGATTTTTGACCACCGCCATGTGGTTTGTTTCGGCCACATCGGTGACAGCACTTGTACACAGCTGATCTTATTGTTGTCACCAGAGGAATAGGATGTCCTTCCCGACGTTTCTGAAGGGTTGCATTCTGGGAAATCCCAGACTGTAACAGACGACCAAAAGCGAGGCCGCTGAGGAACCTGACAAGCTGCCACTGAAATAGCTCAGAGAGAGAGATGTCAAATACTTTGAAGAGTGAGAGATTGTAATAAGACAGCTATTTTCTTTCGCTCGGAGACAAGACACAATCCCCTTAACAAGATGGCAGCATCCGTCCTCTCTATTAGCCTGTCCTGCTAGTTTGTAACTCACTTTTACCCGTCTGCACCTAGCGAGTTTTAAAATAACTTAAAATTAATAGTTTGACGAATTCTGAAGAATGTCAACCCTCCTAATTTCACCTCATTTTCCATCCTTGGAGTTTTTGCACCACAAGCATTTTGGCCTTGATTCTCTCCGAAGAAAAACAATAGTGTGTGCTTTTGAGTTGCACCTGATCCCAGAATCCCTTTGTGCACCCAGAGGACACGTTGCATCATACCTCATATCCTACACTGGTGGTCTTACGATCCTCCAAAACTATATCGTACTGCCTGGAAGTTTCAGTATGTCACGCCACGGGCTGGTCTTACATCAGCTAGATTGCAGACAAACAGTCAGAGTTGGAGAAACGCTAGATCAGCAAATCCAACTGATGGCCTTCTTTCCTGTATAGTTCTCCCAGTGTCCCTAATTAGGTGCGAAAAGGAAGACGAGATAAAAATGTCAACCGAGAGGGTTTAGACTAGGAATGTTACAGGAAATACAATGTAAAGTTGACAAACGTGATACGCACCTCAAATCAGCTTTATCTACTGTGTCATGTTTTATCATGGTGGAACTATTATGGATCCATCAGTACTAAAGGTCAGTTTGTCTACTAGTCTGACCAGCTCCAAGATACATGGTGTTCAAAGAGCAAATTGTAGATTGTTTGGCTCCTAGATAACAGACAAAGCTGAAGTGTATAAAAATGATGTCTTTTTTTTACCATACAGTGTGCATCTTGTCAAGAACTTTGCAGAACTTTGGATCTATAATGAAATGTGTAATGCAAAGTCAATATACCTGTACCTGTAATGCTTCAGCCAAATGGGTCAACAATAAATTTGTTTTGGACCCAGTAATGACTATATTTAGAACAACTTGAGATAGTATGTCAGCAATATTTATGCATTGATTTATTAAGGACATACCAACTAGGCAAGTGACCTTTCTTAGTGGTGACACCTGCTGAAAAGAGTGTTTACATGGAGAGTCTTACTTTCATGATACTTCATAACCGGATAACATGTAAAGTGAAAAACACTGGTCTTTTATCAGGAAAAGATCATAAAAAAGAGATTACAGTCCATTTACAGTATGTTTTGCTGTCAAAACTAGACAAAAATGTATGTAAAATGTAAAAATCAATCTTGTGTGCATGTCTGTATGCATTTTGGTTACACTTTATATTTGCCATTTTATCAGTGTAGAGATCTTTAACAGTTTCAGCAAAACCTCATAGCAGAATATTTGTATTTTGGTGTCAATACTACAGAAAAACGTAAATGTAATTTCATCTTGCTTTGTTTACACCGTTTTTTACATTTTAATAGTTACATCAAAAAAAATTAATCGACCTGATTACAGTCCAAAATATAAATGTAAAATTGACTTGTTTACTTTGTTTGCACTTTACGTCTTTTACGTAAAAATCTTTAACCGTTTAAGTAAAACCTGATTACAGTCCATTTATGTTGTGGCATTCAGACACTTTAAACTTTACACTTTAAAGAGATTAGTGTAAGTTAAATCTTTCAATGTTTCAATGTACGAACGTAAATTTGTCTTCTTTGCATAATGAACAATTTAAGCAAAATCAATGTTTTTGTCTTCAAAACCAGACCAAATATTAAAAGCAAATTTGTTTTGTCTGCAACTGCTCATGTCATTTTACGTTTTGCATTAACAGTTTAAGCGAAACCTTACCAAAGTTCGCTTACCATTTGATGATAACACCAGACAAAGACTTCAGTCAAACTATAGATTTTATTCAAATACAAGATTTTAGCATGAAATACCATGCATTCAGTTTGAATGACTCAAAATTTGAAAACAAATGAAGCTAGATTCTTTTAAAACAAATGTAAAATTCCAAAAGATCTTGTAGGGGTTAATGCTTATCTTTACTATGTCTCCAAAGAGCAGTACAATTCCATATTAATAATTTCAATTTGACAGGATGCCTCAGAAAACCGTCAACCGGCCACACAGGCATCAGCAAACCATTCCTTTAGTTTATAAGGCTTTTTCTAACGGTAGTGCATTCAGGGCTATTAAACTAGTGTGGGCAGCTTAGATTAGAGACGTCCGTCATTAAATGCAGCTCAAGCAGTGACTCAGCAGTACGAATTGGAAAAATGCACTGCAGGTGCCCGGCCCTTTCAGATGTTGCCAGGTCTTAATATAACGTGCCTGATCCCTTTGCGGACCTCAGCAGCAGCTTTGCGCGCCAACACAGCCCAATGTTTGCTGAGCACGAGAAGGCAAGTACACTAGGCATACTGTAAAGTGATATTTTGCAAGGAGATCCCAGAAGGAAATGATTCATTGTTAATCACGAGTTAAACACTTGCAGTGAGTAAAGAGTCACATCAGTGGGATTGCATTTACAAAATGTTTATTTTCCAAACCATCGTTGTGATAGAAAAAAATACATGACACAACTTTCCTTCTAGACAATTACCAGCAGTAACTGTGACGTAATCTCCAGGAATCTGTCAACATCCATAAGAACCATCATACGATTCCATCAACGATTGACGTCATAAAGTACCAGCGGCTTTTCAGTGTAGAAATGTGCGTTTTATACATAATTAGTGATATTAATTCTCAGCCCAGCCTGTTATAATCTACATTAATACACTGCCAAAACTACCAATGAAATGTCTTTTGCATATATTTTTTATTTTAAATGTTGGCTTGTTTGCTTAAATAAATCGCATTTAATTTCAAAAGCCTGTTTCCAAGCCAGTACCCAGGTTGTGCAAACAATATCAAGGGATATTAGGAGGGGAATTAAGGGTGCTTGTAAACCAGCTTCGAGTACAAGTGTTTTTTTTCGATCCGGGGAATTAAAGATGCACGGAAGCCACCAGGGGCCCTTTTGGCTTCAACCCCTGCTGCACCCTCTTGTGAACTTGCAGTCCACAGGCGATGGAGGGAGTAAACTCTAATTCATTTCAATTGCCGCAGCCACCGATACCAATTTCTTGCTTGTATCTGTTTGTTAAAGTGTTTGCTTTTCGGGTGAGCTTCGCCAGAACCGTGTGCAGTCCGTTTAGATGAAAATGAAAGAGCTTCTCCAAGTCCTCATCATTCGGTTCAATGTGAGACATCTCCAGGGCCGTCGTCACGCTGTGCTTTTCCTTGCGCCTCTCCTCGGCTTGAAGTACACCCCATTCGATATCATTCCTAATTGATTTGAGGAGCACATAAGAGCCGTACATGTCTCTATCCTGGAAGGAGTTCACCTCTTTCTCCCCTTCCTGGTCCAATGGGACGTCCCTCAGCAAACTTGGCACCATAACCGTCTGGTCCATGTTGCTCACGGCACCAATAAACCGGTTCATGGCATTGAAGAGGGAGTTTTTTTGGTTGTAGGAATCGCAGATTTGCATCATCTTTGCTGTCCTATTGATCTGGAGGGTTTTGATCAGAAGCAGAACAAAGAGCAGCAGTAGATGTAGTTATTCTTGGGCTGGACGGTCCAGACAGATCTAATGGAGGGTTTATCCGTTATTACTGGAGTCCAGAGAGTGCTCAGATTCCTCGTGCGCTTCACTAAAGTGAGTTTCTGAAAGCGCAGGTGGCTTTAAAGCAAGGGTGTGGCGTACACACGTCAATCAAACCTGTAACCAGGTCGTAACTGGATAATGTGACCTGAAATAACACCAGATGCGTGAAAGATTAGTGGGGATGCACACAATATTATATAATCAAAAGAAAAATCAGTGTGAAATGTAGAATATGAGGCAGAGAAGCCAAGAAATATATAGAATAAGCTTACTAATCTTTTTCAGAATGTGTACAAATATGCTTTTGAATGAAATATACAGATTATTAGGTATTTAGTAAAACTAATTCGAATTGGATGTAAATATGTATTAAAACTGTATTCTGAACGCGCATTATATGCTTCCTACCACTCCTTGATTTCATCAAGGAAGAGCCGGCCGGCAAACTAAGCGTCAATCTATCGAGTCAACAAATAACGCAAGCTTCTAAACACCCACCTTTGCTGATATTTGTCTTCCCTTAAATCCGAAAAGGTTCAGCAAAGTCCAAGGAAACCGATGATAAAGTCGCTGAAAGATAACAGACTCGTCTAGCAACCGACCGAGGGTGAGGCCGCATGTAGCTCTATGCTGCTTATGAATATTCATGAGACGAGGCATCAGCCCACAACCGCTCACCCGCTCTAGTCCAATCAGAAGCCAGTCGCCAGGAGGACGGCGCCTCTCGACAGCCAATCAGAGGACAGAAAAGGAATCCGGCAGCGTGCCAAGGCTGCAGCTCACGGTCAAAGACACGACAGTGGAGTGGACGAGAAGAATAGCGTATGAGGGAACTACCGGACTGATGAAAGTACCTTCTACACTGCGCATAGAGCTCATACTACAGTGCCAGCACGGTTTCTTCATTCGCTTTATTTTCACTTACCATTCTTAAATGGCAAATACCAACTTAATACTTAAAAAAAAGTATTTTTTGTCTATAAATGGAGCTTTCTGATCTTACCACTTTTCAAGGGCTTTATATGCCAAAAAAAGTTAAATAAATGAATAAATAAATAAATAAAAGTATCGGAATAAGTACCCAAAATGCTCTTCACATCATCAGAACGATGTTTTATGATAGCTGAAAAATATAAAAGGTAGTAATATTTCACAAAGAGAAAAAAATACATAACACAGTCCATACAGCCTACTTTATTCTAAAAAAAAGTTCAAATGTTATTCCTAAAGAGACTGCAGCTATGCCAAGCCTGCACAGATCAGTGGAATTATGCAAATACTAACTTGCAAATATTATGCAAGAACTATAATGACACGAGGGAAAAGGGTGAATGAATGTCATAAATCAAACACAGATCAACAGCCTCTCCAAAATGTATTTGTTTACTCAAGTTGCTTTTTCAGTCGTTGCTTTGAATCGTATCAAGGAAAGTGAATTGGACATTTGCATTTAGTCATTTAGCAGACTATTTTATTGTAAAGAAAGCTAGCACAAGAACACTTTATGCGAAACATATCACAAAAATGAGGCTTGTTTGGGTTTTAAATGATAAAACAGTAGATAAACTGTTAAAAATGAGGACAAAATGTATTGGACACTTCGCTATCAAAAGTTAATGGAATATGTTCATGTGGACGCCACTTGTTTTGATGTTTCAGATAATGTTTTTAAAAGTGTCAGACAGATAGTAGGACATGCTTTTTGGGGGGCATTAGATCTGTTCTTCATATATGATCTTCTCATTCTCAGAAGAAACAATATCTGCATTAAAATCCATATCTGCATGGTTATTTGCATGGGCTTTCCCCATGAACGGAAATCTCCTCTCGTTGTGGCTGCGGCTCCGTTTCGTTTATCAACAACATCGTGGTGCCATCTAGCGGTCAGAAAGGGAACAGCGTTCTGCCTTCAAGCCATGATAAAACAAGCGAGGCAATTTTCACACAATTAGGGTGACCATACGTCCTCTTTTTCCCGGATGTCCTGGCCGGGATTTCTAAATTGCCTAAAAGTTCCGGGTTTTGGCTTTGTTTTCCTATTGTTTACATACTTACTGAAGGTAATGACTGAAAAGTAGTTTGACCAATATAGCATGCAGGCAGTGTATAATCGACCTATGGTGGCATTCGAGAAGGTGGGATCTACAGAAAATGGTCAAAAGCAATGCAGTATGCATTTATAATTAATATACGTAGAGAGCATGTCAATAGGAAAACAAAGCCATAACCCGGACCTTTTAGGTAATTTAGAAATCACGACCACAGTGTGTCTGGGAAAAAGATGACGTATATGGACCTACACATGATCCCCATCCATCCATCCATCCATCCATCCATCCACCCATCCATCCATCCCAAACACACAAACTTCAAATGAAGACAAACCAGAAGCTGGTAACGACGAAGAACCATTTTATTCATAGAGATCACGGTTGTTTACAATATCACGTACATTTTGTTGGCATGCTAGCTGGTGATGCATTTTAAAAAGTTTTCTTATGTTATACAAAGTATATTATTACTCCGCTCGTCTATCTGGAGATGTGTAGCTCATCACGTGTGTTCAGACTATGTATTCTGGACTCTAATACTTAATGACCCATCAACACAAGGGGCAGCTGCAGAAATGGATGGTTTGACATATTAATATTACAGCTACACGTCCTAAATTAGAATTAATGATCAATGAAAAAACCATACAAAACAATAACACAAAATTAAATTAAAAAAAGTGAAATGCACATTGACACGTAAATATGGAATTCAGTTGACAGTACTTCACGATTCAAAATAAAAAGTAAAGAAAGCCAAAGACTGCAGCGATTTCTACCACACATGCAATCAATAAATAAACAATAAATAAACAGCAGGTGTTTTAAAGCGTGGTTCATTCTTGCAAAAATGAACCAACAAAGCGCTTTATTATGCAGAAAACCTCCAGAAAACCTGCGATTATTCCACTATATATAAAGTTGTAAATCAAATACTTCCAGCGTTTAACTACCTGTTTTTAAGAGCTGTTCTCCTGCCAACATAAATCACTCTAGCTAGCATGACATGATGCTGATTATTATTTTTACTTTGAGTAAAAAGTAATATAACAGTGTAGTTTCACAAAACGTTCTGATAAATGGTAACCTTTTTAGAGCTTTTTTTTTTAAGGTACAATATTTTCAAATATATTTTTCTTAGCATTCTTAGAAATATCATTCTTGTTATCCTTCATATCTCTCATGCAGATTGAAAATTCCCAGAGCTGATTACATTCTTACAGTAAAAAGCCACAAAATAATAGAAAATACAGTGTCTTGGAAAGTAGATATGGTGTAAAACTGTAATTACAACCCATAAACTGCAAAATTACCCATTAAATTGCTCATTAAACAGTGTTTGGAGATACTCTGAAAATCTGTACTCTGAAATATCTGCTTGTCTTACAATGACATAAAAGCCACTAGTTTTAAGGGCACATGTTAAGATTTGAGTCTAAATGTATTTGAGTTCTGTACGCCGCTATATGTGGCAGAAAATTGCTTGTTTTTGGCTTTCACGACAAG
>JAUZSZ010000139.1:6602401-6614133 GCA_034780575.1 Labeobarbus marequensis
TTTCCTCTTTCCTTCCCTCATTACCCACTTTCCCACTCTCAGCTTTCTCTCTCTCTCTCCACTGTGAGTCATGCAAATGAGCAACGCTCGCATGGAAAATTTATCGGAATCATTAATAATTTTAGGGCAAATTTCAAAAAGGTGGAGAGGATGCTTGGGAAAAAATGTCAGGAAGGCAGAGAGGGGCCATTTTAATGGAAAGGACGTAATCATAGCGGGCCATTCGAGATGAAACGCACCAGAATCCTTTGACAGCTAAATGACGACGTGCTGTGCAGTGGATGCCCTTGAGTGCCGGTCTGAGGTCGGCTTTCCTGTATTTAACTACTGCGTGCAGATCTAGCAAAACCCGATCTCAGATCAGCTCCAGAGGGCACCTGGCAGCCGCTTATTTCAATAACCAAATCCACAATGACGGGAAACCTGATCTCTCACAGTGCACAGGCCTGACCATATCATATTCTGCTTTTCCCTGGAGATGTGAGATGCTATCTGAGGCAAGGTTTTTAAAATAAAGGTTTCAGTTAGAAGCTAAATGGATTTTACAGGCACAAAGAACTTTCTAGATCTTTAGAAAACAATCTATGCGTTGGTGCTTTGAAGAGTCCGGAAACAAAATGAATGCTCTGGTTTCAGTACAAGTTAAGCTCAGTCGACAGTATCTGTGACATGTCCCTCAGTTCATGAAAACAAGCAAAAATCTTTTAAAGTAATACACTTATGGAAGCCCGTTTTTGCCACTGAAAAAAAAAAAGACAAAAAAGAAATTGCAAACTTTAAACTTACAATTCAACCTTTATTTCTCAGAATAAAAATTCTGACTTTATTTCTCAGAATTGCAAGTTTATACCTCACAATTTTGAGAAAAAACTCAGAATCGCGAGTTTGTATCTCAGTTTTGAGAGGAAAAAAAGTCGAGATGTAAATTTTCTGAAAAATTGCAAGATGTAAACTGCAATTGCAAGGAAAAAAAGAATTGTGAGATAAAAAGCTGCAGTTACGTTATTTATTTTTTATTCAGTGGCGGAAAGTGACTTTCATAGAAGTCTATGGAGCAAGACATTACACCGGGACGAATATTAAAATGCACACTATTTCTCAACATGCTTTTAAGTGCACACTATTTTGATTATAATCAGGCAAAATTACACCAGATAACATATTTAAACTCTACAGAATGTCTTGCCCTGCAGACTTGTACATTAGTGTAAACACAAACTTTGTTTGTTTTTACAACCTGACAGACTTGAAATTATTTTCTGTGGTGGTGCATTCTGGGATTGCAATAGTCAGCTTAGCTGAACTAAGAGTTTGTGTACTGAACCTGGTACCAATAAAATGTACAGACTGGTTATGATATAAATTTACACCTCCTAACATATTATACAATCCCTTGTGTGAATTAAGGCTTACATAAGTGAATGTAGCATTCCATGACGCACTGATAGCCTTAAATCTGTGGTTGTAAAAATAATTTGGCAAGATGATTTACAGTAGAACTGAGCCATTTATACATTTTAATTATGGTTGAATTGCCATTCCGTTTGTCACGCCTAATTTACGGTAATCTACTGTAACCTAAATACTTCAACACACAGGTGGTGGCGTAAATTAATAGCTCAGATGTTTAAAAACGATTTTTCAACACACACAAAAAAAATGATTTAAACGTACTGGAGAGTTTTCAAACTTTTCAACAAAAGCCTCTTGAGGGTGTTTAAACATTTGGCTCCTTCCATTGAGTCCACGTTATTAAATTCAGCTTCCTGTAAATCAATTCCCTAACTGAATTACACACCACCTTATTTCGTTACACAGGAATCTTGCTGTCTCGTCTCCATAGTAACAACTTGGCGACACTGAGTTTTGACCACTGCCATATGGTTTTTTTTCGGCCACATGGGTGGCAGCACTTGTACACAGCTTGTCTTGTTATTGTCACCAGAGGAATAGGATGTCCTTCCCGACGTTTCTGAAGGGTTGCATTCTGGGAAGTCCCAGATTGTAACAGATGACCAAAAGCGAAGCCGCTGAGGAACCTGACAAGCTGCCACTGAAATAGCTCAGAGAGAGACGTCAAATACTCTGAAGAGTGAGAGATTGTAATAAGACCGCTATTTTCTTGCGCTCGGAGACAAGACACAATCCTCTTAACAAGATGGCAGCATCCGTCCTATTCATTAGCGTGTCCTGCTAGTTTGTAACTCACTTTTACCTGTCTGCACCTAGCGAGTCATATTTTAAATTAACTTAAAATTAACAGTTTGATGAATTCTGAAGAATATCAACTGTCCTAATTTCCCCTCGTTTTCCGTCCTTGGAGTTTTTGCACCACAAGCATTTTGGCCTTGATTCTCTGTGAAGAAAAACAATATTGTGTGCTTTTGAGTTACACCTGATCCCAGAACCCCTTTGTGCACCCAGAGGACACATTGCATCATACCTCATATCCTACACCGGTGGTCTTACGATCCTCCAAAACTCCATCATACTGCCTGGAAGTTTCAGTATGTCACGCCACGGGCTGGTCTTACATCAGCTAGATGGCAGACAAACAATCGGAGTTGGAGAAATGCTAGATCAGCAAATCCAGCTGATGGCCTTCTTTCCTGTATAGTTCTCCCAGCCTCTCTAATTAGGGTGCGAAAAGGAAGACGAGAGAAAAATGTCAACCAGGAGGGTTTAGACTAGGAATATTGCAGGAAATACAATGGAAAGTTGACAAACATGTGATACCCACCTCAAATCAGCTTTATCTACTGTGTCATGTTTTATCATGGTGAAACTATTATGGATCCATCAGTACTAAAGGTCAGTTTGTCGACTAGTCTGACCAGCACCAAGATACATGGTGTTCAAAGAGCAAATTGTAGATTGTTTGGCTCTTAGATAACAGACAAAGGTGAAGTGTATAAAAAATGATGTGTTTAACCATGCAGTGCAGCTTGTCAAGAACTTTGCAGAACTTTGGGTCTATAATAAATTGTGTAATGCAAAGTCAATATACCTCTACCGTTAATGCATCAGCCAAACGGGTCAACAATAAATTTGCTTTGGACTCAGTAATGACTATATTTAGAACAACTTGAGATATGTTGCAATGAGCTAGTATGTCAGCAATATTTATGTATTGATTTATTAAGGACATACCATCTAAGTGACCTTTCTTAGTGGTGACACCTGCTAAAAAGAGTGTGTTTACATGGACAGTCTTACTTTCTTGATACAGACAATGTGTAAAGTCATTTAAAAGCACTTTTCTTTTATCTTTTTATCAAACGTGATTACACTCCGTTTACAGTATGTTAAAACCAGACAAAAACGTATGTAAAACGTAAAAATCAATCTTGTATGCATGTCTCTTTTCATTTTGTTTACACTTTACATTTGCCATTTCATCAGTGTAAAGATCTTTAACAGTTTAAGCAAAACCTAACAGACTATTTATGTTTTGGTGTCTGAACTAGACAAAAAACGTAAATGTAATTTCATCATGTTCTTTGTTTACACTTCACTTTTGACATTTTATCATAAAAATTTTAATCAAAATCCAATTACAGTCCAAAATGTAAATGTAAAAACGAATTGTGCGCATGTCTGTTTAAATTTTTGTTTGCATTTTACATTTTACACTTAACTTTACACTCTACATTTCATCAGTGTAAAAATCTTCAACAGGTTAAGCAAAACCTGATTACAGTCCATTTATGTTGTGGTGTTAAATTCAGACAAAAACTTAAATGTAATTTAGTCTGGTGTGCATATGTTTAACAATTTGTTTACACTTTACATTTGATATTTTGTCAGTGTAAAGATCATTAACAGTTAAAGTAAAATCTGACGATTTTGATGTCAAAACTGAAATGTAAATTCGTCTTTGTGGATGTCCGTTTACTTTTTACTTATACTAAATTTATCTTCTGTGCATGTTTACATTTATGTTAATCAATGTAGATTAACAAATTAAGAAAAATCAATGTTTTTAACTTCAAAATCAGACCAAATCTTAAATGTAAATTTGTTTTGTGTGCAACTGCAATGTCATTTTACATTTTGCATTAACAGTTTAAGCAAAACCTGAAGTGCGCATACCATTTGGCGATAACACCAGACAAAAACTTCAATCAAACTATAGATTTTATTAGAATACAAGATTTTAGCACGGAATGCTATGCATTCAGTTTGAATGACTTAAGATTTGATGGCAAATCAAGCTAGATTCTTTTTAAACAAGTAGAAAATTCAAAAAGATCTTGTAGGGGTTAATGCTTATCTTTACTAGCCTGTCTCTACTAAGCAGTACAATTCCATATTAATAATTTCAATTTGACAGGATGCCTTAGAAAACTGTCAGCCGGCCACACGGGCATCAGCAAACCATTCCTTTAGTTTATAAGGCTTTTTCTTATGGTAGTGCCTTTAGGGCTGTTACACTAGTGTGGGACTCTTAGATTAGAGACGTCCGTCATTAAGTGCAGCTCAAGCAGTGACTCAGCAGTACGAATCGGAAAATGCACTGCAGATGCCTGGCTCTTTCAGATGTTGCCAGGTCTTAATATAACGTGCCTGATCCCTTTGCGGACCTCAGCAGCAGCTGTGCGCGCCAACAGAGGCCAATGTTTGCTGAGCATGATAAAGCAAGTACACTAGGCATACTGTAAAGTGATATTTTGCAAGGACATCCCAGAAGGAAATGATTCATTGTTAATCATGAGTTAAACACTTGCAGTGAGTAAAGAGTCACATCAGTGGGGTTGCATTTACAAAATGTTTATTTTCCGAACCATCTTTGTGATAGAAAAAAAATACATGACACAAATTTCCTTCTAGACAATTACCAACTGATGTAATCTCCAGGAATCAGTCAACATCCATAAGAACCATCATACGAGTCCATCATCGATTGACGTCATAAAGTACCAGCGGCTTTTCAGTGTAGAAATGCGTTTTATACATAATTAGTGATATTAATTCTCAGCCCAGCCTGTTATAATCTACATTAATACACCGCCAAAATTACCATACCGGCCAATGAAATGTCTTTTGCATGTCTTTTTTTATTTTAAATGTTGGCTTGTTTACTTAAATAAATCACATTTAATTTCAAAAGCCTTTTTCCAAGCCAGTATCCAGGTTGTGCAAACAATATCAAGGGAGTTAGCAGGGGAATTAAGGGTGCTTGTAAACCGGCGTCAAGTACAAGTCCTTTTTTTCCCAATCCGGGAATTAAAAATGCACAGAAGCCACCAGGGGCCCATTTGGCTTCAACCCCTGCTGCACCCTCTTGTGAACTTTTTTTGCGGTCCACCGGTGATGGATGGAGTAAACTCTAGTTCCTTTCAATTCCCACAGCCACCGATACCAATTTCTTGCTTGTACCTGTTTGTTAAAGTGTTCGCTTTTCGGGTGAGCTTCGCCAGTACCGTGTGCAGTCCGTTTAGATGAAATTGAAACAGCTTCTCCAAGTCCTCATCGTTCGGTTCGATCTCCAGGGCCGTCGTCACACCGTGCTTTTCCTTGCGCCTCTCTTCGGCTTGAAGTACACCCCATTCGATATCATTCCTAATGGATTTGAGGAGCACATAAGAGCCATACATGTCTCCATCCTGGAAGGAGTTCATCTCTTTCTCTCCCTTCTGGTCCAATGGGACGTCCCTCAGCAAACTTGGCACCATGATCGTCTGGTCCATGTTGTTCACGGCACCAATAAACCGTTTCATGGCATTGAAGAGGGAGTTTTTTTGGTTGTAGGAATCACAGATTTGCATCATCTTTGCTGTCCTATTGACCTGGAGGGCTTTGATCAAATGCAGAAGGAGGAGCAGTAGTAGACGTAGTTATTCTTGAGCTGGACGGTCCAGATAGATCAAACGGAGGGTTTATCAGCTATTACTTGTGTCCAGAGAGTGCTCAGGTTCCTTGTGCGCTTCACTGAAGTGAGTTTCTGAAAGCGCAGGTGGATTTAAAGCAAGGGCGTGGCTTGCAAACGTCAATCAAACGTGTAACCAGGTCGTAACCGCATAATGTGACCTGAAATAACACCGATGTCCGAAAGATTAGTGAAGATGCACACAATATTATACAATCAAAATAAATATCACTGTAAATTTTAGAAAATGAGACAGAGAAGATAAGAAATACAAAGCTTACTAATCTTTTTCAGAATATGCACAAACATGCTTTGGGATGAAATATACAGATTATTAAGTGTTTAGTAAAACTAATTCGAATCGAATTTAAGTATTGTATTAAAAACTGTATTCTGAACGCGCATTAGGCTGTATGCTTCCTACCACTCCTTGATTTCCTAAAGAAGCAGCCGGCCGGCAAACTAAGAGACAATCTATCGAGTCTACCAAATAACACAAGCTTCTAAACACCCACCTTTGCTGATATTTGGCTTCCCTTAAATCCGAAAAGGTCCGGCAAAGTCCAAGGAAACCGGTGATAAAGTCGCTGAAAGATAACAGACTCGTCTAGCAGCCGACCGACGGTGAGGCCGCATGTAGCGCTATGGCGCTTATGAATATTCATGAGACGAGGCATCAGCCCACAACCGCTCAGCTGCTCTAGACCAATCAGAAGCCAGTCGCTTAGTTCATCCAGGAGGAGGGCGCCTTTCGACATCCAATCAGAGAGCAGAAAGGAAGGCAGCAGCTCACGGTCAAAGACGCGACAGTGGACCAGAAGTGTAGTATATGAGGGAACTACCGGACTGATGAAAGTACCCTCGACATTGCGTATAAAGCTTGCACTTACATTGCCAAAACGGTTTCTTCACTCGATTTATTTTCACTTCCCATTCTTAGATGTCGAATACCAAACTTCATGTTTTTAAAAACTGTATTTTTGTGGGAGCTTTCTGATCTAACCACTTTGCAAGGTTAATGGCTTATATGCAAACAAGAAAATAAGTACCGAAAAAGTAGTATGTCTCAAAAACTGGAAAAAGAAATTATAACATTGCTTGCTGAAACATTTAAAAGTACCAACTAATTTTTCACAGAGACAAAAATTCACAACAGTCTATATTTTACATATACTTTATTTTTTAAAAAATGTATTCCTAAAGAGACTGTATACGCCTGCACAGATCAGTGGAATTATGCAAATATTATGCAAGATATATAATGACACGAGGGGAAAGGGTGAATGCCATAAATTAAATGCAGATCTACATACAGCCTCACCAAAATGTATTTGTTCACTTATGTCGCTTTTTCAGTCTTTGAATAATATCAAGAAAAGCGAATTTTATTGTAAAGAAAGATAGCAAAGGAACACTTTATGCAAAACATGTCACAAAATGAAGTTTGTTTGGGTTTTAAATGATAAAACAGTTCAAAATGAGGACAAAACGTATAGGACACTTGCTATCAAAAATTAGTGCAGACGCCACTTGTTTTGATGTTTCAGATCATTTAATGTGTCAGACATTAGATAGTGGATAGTAATACATAGGCTACTTTTTGGGGGGTATTATATAGGTCTGTTCTTTACGGTCTTCTCGTTCTCAGATGACACAATATCTGCATTAAAATCCATGTCCGCATAATTATTTGCATGGGCTTTCCCCATGAACTGAGGTCTCCTTTCGGTGCAGTTGCGGCCCCGTTACGTTTTTCAACAACCATCGTGGTGCCATCTAGCTGTCAGGATGGGAAGAGCGTCCTGCCTTCAAGCCATGATAAAACAAGTGAGGCAATTTTCACACCATTAGGGTGACCATACGTCCACTTTTTCCCCGGACATGTCCTGGCCGGGATTTCTAAATTGCCTAAAATATCCGGGTTTTGGCTTGTTTTCTATTGTTTACATACTTGCTTAAGGTAATTACTGAAAAGTAGTTTGACCAATAATGTGTAGGCCTTGTACATAATCGACCAATCGTGGCGAGGTGCGATCTACAGGGAACAGTCAAAGCAATGCAAATAAGCATTTATGTAATGTATGAGAGCACAGGAAAACAATGCCAAAACCCGGACATTTTAGGTAATTTAGAAATCCCGTCAGGGACGGGAAAAAGAGGACATACGATCCTCCACGTGATCCCATGGGAATCCATCCATCCAGTTCAAGCACAAACACACAAACATCAAATGAAGACAAACCAGAAGCTGCTAACGACGAAGAACCATTTTATTCATAGAGATCACGGTTGTTTACAATATAAACGTACATTTTGTTGGCATGCTAGCTGGTGATGCATTTTAAAAAGTTTTCTTTTTATTATACAAAGTAGGCTATATTATTACTCCGCTCGTCTATCTGGAGATGTGTAGTTCATCACGTGTGTTCAGACTATGAATTCTGGACTCTAATACTTAATGACCCATCAACACAAGGGGCAGCTGCAGAAATAATGGTTTAACATATTAATATAACAGCTATACGTCCTAAATGAAAATGATTGATCAATGAGAAAACCATACAAAACAACACAAAATTAAATTTAAAAAAAGGGAAATGCACATTGACACATGTAAATATGGATTTCAGTTGACAGTACTTCATGATTCAAAATAAAAAGAAAGCCAAATACTGCAGCAATTTCTACCACACATGCAAATAAATAATAAATAAACAGCAGAGGTGTCTAAAGCTTGGTTCATTTTTGCAAAAGCGAACCAACAAAGCACTTTATGCAGCAAACCTACAGAAAACCTGCGATTATTCCACTTTATATAGAGTTGTAAATCAAATTCCTCCAGCATTTAACTGTTAAGAGCTGTTCTCCTGCCAACATAACCACTCTACAGACATGAAACTGATTATTATTATTATTTTTACTTTGAGTAAAAAAGTATAGTGAGTATACATAAGTTTCACAAAGTGTTCTATCAAATGGTAACATTTTTAGAGCTTTTTTAAGGTCTAACAACTCATATATTTTTAAATATTTTTCTAAGCATTCTTAGAAATATCATTCTCATTATCCTTCATATACCTCATGCAGATTGAAAATTCGCAGAGCTGATTACATTCTTACAGTAAAAAGCCACAAAATAATAGAAAATACAGTGTGTCATAAGGTAGATATGGTGTAAAACTGTAACTACAACCCATAAACTGCAAATTACCCATTAAATCGCCCATTAAACAGTGTTTAGATAGTACTCTGAAATATCTGCTTGTCTTACAATGACGTAAAAGTCACTAGTTTTAAGGGCACATGTTAATACTTCAGTCTAAATGTATTTGAGTTCTGTACGCAGCTATATGTGGCAGAAAATTGCTTGTTTTTGGCTTTCAGGACAAGACAAAATTGACGTTTTTTTGACTCCGTACGTGATTATGTCGAGTAACTTTCAACCCAGTGCTGAGATGTGGAGCAAAAAATTAAATTCAAATGATATAATAAAAAAATAAAAAGCCATTTCTGAGATAAACCCCTTTGCCAAAGATTTTACAACAGCAACAACAACATAAATATCTTGTCATCTGTATTTTTTTTTCTTTTTTAATAGTTTTCCTCTTGAAAAAGCAATTAACTAACAAATCTGCATTGAAGTCACTTTTTAGGGGTTAAGTAACACTCTGTCCTAACCAGATGTGTGAAAATACTGTGCAAAGCCAAGAAATAGCCAATCAGAACGTTTAATGTGTAATATACAGCTATCTGGACCAATGAGATTTCACTGTGGGCGGAGCTACCAACTGCAATGTGACAAATAGAAACCAAGCTGACAAAATGGCAGACAGATAAGAAAAACGCAGCTTTTAAATAGCTTTTCTTCTCAAAAAAGGGATAAATATTTAACAAACCACACTTAAGTTGCGGTTATGTCCCAAATATTCATTTCGCTGTCTAAAAATAGAAAAAGCAGCAAACCACAGCTAACCTGAACATATCTGATATGCAGCTAGAGAGAGATTGCAATATATCGATTGGCTTTTATGTGACTGGTTAGGACGCGGTGTTACAGAAACACTGTTGACTTTAGTTCTAGTGTGTGTGTGTGTGTGTGTGAGATGGTTTCCGCATGCAAGGTTTTTGTACAGAGTAAGGTACGCGTGTGCAGGAGTGCGTCTTAAAACCATTTCCTTTTCCTCACTAACGCTGATGTTTCGAAAGGAGAGGCTTTGGTCATGGCACAACTGCACGATTAAGGAATGACGGAAAGGAGAAAAAAGGCGGCAGGACAGACAGAATGAAAGATAAAAGGAGAGAGAATAAAAAAAGATGAGAAAGAATGGAGTGTGCAAGCATTTTTGGGTTGCTTTCCCTTTCCAAGGTGTTGTACGTCTTCTGTGCCTGTAGAAATGGGAAAATTGGTTTATTTATTCTCACACACAGCGTTTTCAAAGAATCTTAGCACAGCTTCACGCAACAACAATTTACAATGACCACAATCCCCAAAAAATGACATTTACTACATTCTTGGTAGTGTTTGTTGAGAAGACTGAAATTTAAGTCGCTATTCACGGAAAAATTTTCCACTCCACTGCAGTTCTAAAATTTCGGCATATTCAAAGAGGTGAGATCAAGTTTACGAAACAGAATTTGATCAAATTCTAAAGCCCCGTTCACACCAAGAACGATAACTATAAACATAACTATAAAGATAGCGATATTAGTGTCCACACCAGCAGACAATATCGTCTATTTGTTGTAAGCGTACGTGCGTCTGCCGCTTTAAATTCTCGAGCTCATTATAGCAGGATTGATTCTGATTGGGTGTCAATGTTTGTATCGTTCATCAGCTGGAAAAAATAGTTCTGAAAGTGATTCCAACGATATCATTTCTCTGCCTTTATCAATACAGCTGTGATGTGGACTGCTATTACATTTTTAGATTTTTAGAGCTCTATCTTTATCGTTCTTGGTGTGAACGGGCCTTAACAGTATGGATCTGAGCATTTGGTCTTGTGAGAACAGCCAATTAGGGGCTATTACATGTTGCGTCTTTTGCACGCTTTAGTTTATTTCAAATGTAGATGTGCAGCAAGTGCGCTCATAATAGAAGATTTTTCATGAAATATATGCATGCTATAGGTCAGCATGAATGTCTTTCATTAGTGAGTGAGGAGGGGGATCCATCAAAATATTTTCAGAGGTGGCGGATCTGGCACAAATTAAGCCCTGATTACTGGACAGGATTGTGCTTCATTCCGACTCCAATTCCGGTTCGGTGTTTCTGTGTGACGTGGCCGGTTCAGTCCGTTTTCTGACTCTTGGTCCCTGAAGGGCCGCTGGGGACGGGGTTTTTTTCCACCGGTGAACTGGTGACATCTGGTCCTGACGGGTGAACGAGCGTCGACTCGTGAAAACACAATATAAAGCAGCACAGCCGGACGGGTTTACTTTGGCTCTGTTGACACGAGCAGTAAAACCAGCTGAAAACAGTCAAGACCACAGAATGAGAAGAGCACAAATACCAGCACAATCCACACAGAATCTATCCATCCCTCCATCTGTCAAACTATATATCCATTCTGTGAATCTGACTAACTATATATCCACCTATCCATTTGTCTCTGTCTGTCTATCCATCCATCTAACTATCCATCTATATATCCATCTAACTATATTTGCCTATCTAGCTAACTAGATAACGATATATCTATCCGTCCATCTATCCATCCATCCATCTGTCCGCCCAGACTATATACCCTATCTAACTATACATTCACCTATCCATCTGTCTATCTAACTATATACAGGTGCTGGTCATATAATTAGAATATCATCAAAAAGTTGATTTATTTCACTAATTCCATTCAAAAAGTGA
>JAUZSZ010000139.1:6640827-6652680 GCA_034780575.1 Labeobarbus marequensis
TCACCTGAGTTCTAATTGCATTCGGACTCCATTTCCCATATACCCCGTACCTGAGACTGATTACCTGCACAGGTGTTTCTCATTAACTCTGGTCTATTTAAGCTGCTCTCCCAATCACCTCATTGTGAAGTCTTGTTCTTGCCATGCAGACAATCTGTATCTGACACCGGAGATTGATTTATGCTTGTATGACCTGCCTTATGAAGTAATAAAGCTGCACATGGATCTTAACAACACAACCACCTTGTTACACCATCTCACAGACCAGCATTTTGAGAGACTTCTCCTGCTGCGCTACAATCGTTACTTTGAAAATAAAACTTAGATGAAATGGTGAACTCATAGTATTAAGATAAGAATACTCTAACACTGTTGTTGTATTTTCATTGCATTGCAGAAGTGATCTAGACTTTTTTCTGTTTGTTTGTTTGTTTTTTGCATTAAAAAAATTGTTTGAGTACACTTAGTAGAAAACTGAAGAGCTTTGGTCTATTTGAATCAACTTATACAGGCCATGTCAAGAATTTAAAAAAAATAAATAAAAATTAAAGCTGAAATATTTGTTTAATTGGATATGTTGTTTGTTCTCTAGAATCATTTTATTTTTCTCTAAGTTATTAAGCCTTTTAGATGTTTAAGATCTGTCTTTTGCCTTAATATAACTTATTTCATAATGGCAATTATCTAGCCTGTATTACACTCTTTATTATCTCAATGGACAGTGAATTTACTTTGTGTTGGCCATAGCCTACCAACACAAAAAAATACAAAAGTAACAAACATTAATTTCAACTTTCAATAATCTGTAATGTAAAGAGATCTTTTATATCTTTTATATTATTTTTCATAGCTCTGGGGTCAGAGAGTTCTCAGAATATATTATTATTCTATATTATGATTCTATATGTGTAAGGTGTAGAAATAGAAAGGTGTAGGTTATAAAGGTTATAAAATGTTGAATGCAGAACTTCTCAGTCAAAAAAAAAACTTTCAAGGCCTGAAAGAGATCAAGCCTCAGCCAGGTAAGAAAAAAAGTAATGTAATGCATTACTTTCCATAAAAAGTAGCTAAGTAACGCAGTTAGTTACTTTTTGGGGAGTAACTCAATATTGTAATGCACTACTTTTAAAAGTAACTTTCCCCAACACTGATACCTCAGAAAATATTTGATATACTGTGGAATGTAACTGGATATAATATCTGAATGTTATGATATGTTACCTTGACCTTGAAATCTGTTACTAGTAAGACAAAGAAACATGTCCAATACTATTAACTTGTTGTTGACATATTCTATTTTAGCTAACTAATGTTAAACTATGTCAACAAAATAAAAGTAAAAATAATATAAGTGTATATATCATTGCTGTCAGGCAGTGTGTTAGGAGTATGTTTTCTTTTACGTTTGTCTGTTCCTGTTTGGTTTAGCTCGTTAGTTAATTTGCTCATTAGTCATTATCAGTACTATGTGAAAACTCCATTCACCTGTTTTCCCCTCATCAGCTGTTTTATCTTCTTTCAGTTCAGCTGATTGTTGGTTATTGTTTATGTCTATGTGTTTGTGCAACCCTGCTCCAAGATTCCTTGTATTCTCTCTATGGCCTATAATTAAAAGACTGTTTTTTGAGGTACTCCTTCGTCGTGTGCTTTTCATAGCACCAACCATAACGTGACAAACAGAACCTATGAGCAAGTAATAATGAACATCGTATAAATCACAGCTCACATTACAGTATTATAAAACAAGTCTGTGTAAATGTTATCCGAGGTGCATAAATCACTTTCCCAGAATCTAGTTCATTCTAGCACATTGTAGTGATATCTGTGTTAAATAGCCTCACCTTGACAGTAAAGAGCAATCATGGAGGATTGTTGAATAAATAAGAATTAAACTGAAATTATAGGAAGTTGTAGTTTGACCAATCTGAAGAATTTGTGAGATATCATTAACTTGTAGAGCCTCCTCTTACTGTATTATCAACCCAAAGGAGACACAAAGTGGAATAAAAAGGGATTTTATTAACAAAGGGATAGACAAGAGTAACTAACAACTACTAAATGGATGCAACGAATGGGTAAAGTGCAAAAGATTGATAAATGCAAGTGAGTTGGATGTTACTATGGACGTTATTTTATGGAAATGTAAACTAAAGTTTCCTGGAAGTAATAAATTCAACCTTGTTCTAGATTTGACAAATAAATCAAGAGATTATTTGTTATTAACTGACATCAGTTATATAGAATCTAATGCAAATTAGATAATCATAAACTGACATCCAACGGCCTAGCCCAAACTGTGATATAAACAAACGCTACTGGCTATTTAAAAAACAGGTGGGACTGCTTGATATGTCTTCCTGTTTCAGTGAAACTGACGTCAACACATACAGTAGAATAATGGTGCGTTTCAAGGCACTTCAGTGGACTTTTAATGTAAATTTTTTCAATTACAATGTTAACAGGTATTTTTGGAGTAAGATCAGTTTCTCATTCATGAGATTACTTCCTTTTTTGACCGGGTTTCATATCTTCATGTCGTAAACTAGCAAGGCCTCTAAACCGGGGTATTTTTAGGGGCGTGACACTCAAAGGATGATTGTTTTCAGTTGCCACATTTATCAACGTGTGATCTTTCGTACGATGGGATTGGTAGCGTATGAACGTTTCATGAATCACACGTGAACTGTAAATGCAGTGTCTGTTGTGACAGACCCAAATAATCACTGCTGCATAGTTGCATTTTACCAGTTGCCAACTAATGTAGTTAATGTAGTGATTACTTTCATTAATATTTTTCATGAATACAGGCCCTGGCCTTCCCTTGTGTCTTAAACCACAAGGCAAAACAGGTTTGGTCAGTCTGTGGTAGTCAGTAATCATTCACGTTTAGGTCTCAAGAATGAAGGACTGATCAGCGAAAGAGCACATGGTGATTGGATCAGTCTTTGATCTCCTTCAAGCTGATCACTTGATCAAAGCAGTTCCTGAGCAGAAAAGTTGTGCAGAAAGGAGTTTCAGTATATTGTATAATTTGGTTATACAGTAATAGTAAGAAAGGATTACATTTATTTTGTTCTTTTTTTATAGTTTATTAATCCATGCACTGTCGATATAAGATGTTGTTGCATGTGGAGAAAATAACATTCAAACTCCATCAGCAACATTTGTGGCATGATATCAATCACCACAGAAATAAATGTTAACTCATTCTTTAGTTAAAGCAGTAAACATTAAAACATGCTCTATTTCTGTAGTATTCTCACAAAGATTCAATATTATATACGTAAACATTACTTACTGATTTTGTCTCTGTAAATGTACATCCAGATGGACATGGATATCCAAAAGTGGTGTGACAATCTATATCAACTTAAAAAAGATGAGTTATTTTCTGTTGTGCTCAAGATTGTGCTGCAAACATCATAAATCGAGTTGAACATCTACTGAACCCGGAACATCCCTTTAAATATAATTAACAATTAACTTGAACTACTTTTTTTATCTGAAGCAATATAAATCAAGCACAAAAGAGAGTAAATCAGGGACTATAAAAAGAGCATGAGGGTCTGTGGGGATGACAGAGCAAGAGCTGGACATGAACATCAGTGAAGAATGAAGGGTTGGTTATGTACGCTGCTGCTGCTGCTGGAAAGCTGTGTGTTTGTGGTCCAGCAGCAGGTAGATGGAGGACTCGCTGAGAATGAGATCAGTCAACAGCTCAGCAATGAGGACAGAAGACAGAATCCACCTCAGACAGACTCTCTGAGAGATGAAGCTTTGCCTGACAGTCAACAATACTGCCATCTGTGCTTCTCCGACATCCACGCAGCACTGACAGAGCTGACCGCCACCGTCACAGAGCAGAGAGCCAACATCAGAGCCTTAGAGACACGGCTGAAGGAACAAGAAGAGCTGAACATGAAAAATTATGGTACCTCATTAAAACCTTCACTCTTTTACCAGTGATCCTCAGAGTAAAACATTTGTTATACACTATACTGTAGTGTAAAATTGAGTGTGTACTGTGTTATCTCTCTGCTTAAATAAGCCTTAGAGACGTGACTGAGGGACGCAGAGAAAACTGCAGAACAGTTCTTGTGAACTGTTGTGTATTTTCTGAATGCTTGAGCTGGATACTGTAAACAAATTAAATAAGAGGCGTCCTGAAATTCACATCAGGTGTTGTGATTCTTGTAATATGTTCGGCCTGTGTCCTTTCTTTCAATTGTTTGAATTAACGAACCTTAAAATGGTTATGGGCCATAACGTGTTTGAATTATATTTAATTAGTGACAGACAGTAAATAGTGTTTGAATCCTCAGTGTAAAACAGCAATATATCACAGTATTGCTTATGTTTTCAATCACAGACAGCGAGATTGCTTTTTCAGCTTCAGTGATGGAGTCTGGAAACAGTGGATATATTGGTCCTTTCACCACTGATATCACTCTGACCTACAGGAACGTCTTCACAAACATAAGGAACACCTACAACCCAATTACAGGTGATTATCAACGACAAAACGCAGTTATAGTAACCAGAATCCTTTTGCTTCATTCAGACCTCTCTGCAGTTGTGTAATCTGAATAAGGGAATCAAATGATTTATTGTTTCTAAACTATTACGCTGTGCACAGCTGATTCTCCTCTTTATCTCTTGTTATTTGCTTTAGGTATTTTCACAGCCCCACTGAGAGGAGCGTACATGTTCAGCTTCTCTGTCTATGGTCATGGTAATCCCTCAAATCCATCATCTGCCTCCATCGTGAAGAACGGAGAGAAGGTGGTTGTAGCACATGCTCATCAGGCTCAGCTTGCTGTAAACTCCTCAAAAGGAGTCGTGTTTATCCTGGAGGTTGGAGATGTCATCTATGTGAGACTTTGGGCTGGAAGCTGGATACATGATGACCAGAATAACCACAACACCTTCAGTGGTTACCTACTGTTTCCCTTAAGAGAACAGGAGCTTAGCAGAATGTGATTCCAGTAAAACTGAACCTTCAGCGTATGATTTAAGATCACGAAGAATGATTAAAATCACGAAAAATCATTAACATATGAACCTGTATTAATAATAGTTGACTGTAAGAAAGTCATTATAATATGCTATACTCATATGTTCTGAGCTGTCTAGAATAACACTTTGTATAAAGAGCTTCAGTACCGAGACAGACGGGACCCCATGAGAAAATCTAAATTGTTAATAAAAGAGTAGCTTGTTACTAATCCCTGACCTATATCTGTTAATCCTACATTAATAAGAGAATAAATAGATATTATTGTTCCATTTTCTTTTTCTCATGTTCTCAAATATTTCCCCTACAAACCAGTAGTACAGTAATATGCTAGATCAACAATTCTTGCTTTGAAGTCATGACAGTATATGTATAACAAGTAATTCATGATATGGCGTGTAGTGTTCATGTAATTTATTATCTTTATCTCTAAAATCTAAATTATTGGTAACACTTTAGATTACAGCCCGCAATATACAGCATAAGTGAACAGAATTTACAGCGTAACTTTTTTGTAATTATAGTGTAGATATTCAATACCTCCGTGTAGGTATGAGGCAATAATATGCTAAGTTGGGGAATAAAGGGATAATAACCTGTAATATTACAAATGATTTCTACTGTAAGTATTGTGGAACTAAGGGGTTCACATTCTATCACGTGGTATGTATGACCTAACAGCAATCTTATATTTGCAAGCCATTTAGCCAAAACATATGCTGTACTTTTTAATAGCCTACACATAAAAAAAAAGCTGGGTTATTGTTTCAATCCAAATGCTCGGCCGAGACTGTTGGGTTAGAAAGCTGGCTTAATTTGACCCAATTTGGGTTGATATCAAAATTCTTCCTTTGTTGATTATTTTAATATTCCAGAAATTATTATTTTTGTATATTCATTATTTTTTATTTGAAAATAAAAAAACACACCCTTTAAGAGAGTGTCATGTTCTGGATTAGTCTCCTCCAATGTTGCCAACTTAGCGACTTTGTCGCTAGATTTAGCAACTTTTCAGACCCCCCTAGCGACTTTTTTCCAAAAAAGCGATTGGCGACAAATCTAGCAACTTCTTGGACAAACCTTAGCGAGTCTCTGTGATCGCTGGTACTGCCGCAAAGGCCTCGTCAGCGAGCATACACCTCTGCGTCTGCTCTGTTCAGCCAGCGTCTGAGAGGAGCAGCCCGTTCAGTTAAAATAGATATTATGTTGCTTCTCTAATTTTACATACAAATATAGCCGAAATCACAGCACAGGAATTGTCTTTGTCTTGTCTCATCTTGTGTGTATTAGACGACGGCTCAATTATAAATCAGGATTTTTGTGCAGACTATAACTTCTTAAGGGAGAGCTGGCTATGTATTCTTAAAGGGCTGCGTTTCAGTCACTATTTCATATTTATCCCGTTGACTGACAACAGAAACAGTAAAATATATAAAGGAAAACAGTTTCATTGAAAATTTGGCTGCATTAAAATACAGCATTAGCACAGAGAGACAAACAAATGTAAAAGGCAATATGACGCGATGACATCACGGATATGATAATTAGCGTATGAAGTCATCTAGCGACATTTAGCGACTTTTCAAACCGGCTTTAGCTACTTTCCATCGAAAGAAGTTGGCAACACTGAAAAAGAATTCAATTTCTGTAAAGCCCTTGTGACCACGTCTGTAATCCCTTAATATTAAATAACAACATTTTTTTTGATATTTGTGAACCCCTTGCAGGCCCTGGTTTGAAATCTCCTTTCATTCTCAAAGCACATAGGCCTAGATAAAAGTCACTCATTTTTGCTCACCTTCCCTATATAGTACAGTTTCACATCTTTCCAGTGCATGAAAAACAGTGCAGTGCTCAACTTTAAACCCAAAAGATTGTAAAAGTCAAACAAAATCCTGCTTGTTTTCTTCCCTTGTTCCTAAGGGTGTTGTCATACGCAGTCCTGAATTGTGTCAGCTCAGACTGAGCCGGTAATTTTCCCTTGTCTTCCACTCCACTGCTCTTCCTCTCTCTCTCTCGGCCATTAGAGCGCCGTACATCTTCATGATCCAGTGCGGCTCGTCGATAAGTGCTGTTTGTTCTGAGAGGGTCGGTTAGACGGGCCGCCGCACATTTAATGGCCATCTACAGCTGTCAAAGGTGCTGGCCTTTCAGCCTCATTCTCTCCTGCACCGCTTCCGAGAAATGTTAGATCAGAGTCGGCGGAAAACGGCCGGCGAGAGTCTGCGTCTCTATGACACCGAAAGGTCCACCTCATTATTCAGAGAGTAAACTGACAGGGAAATGGAGGCCGGTGGCGGCTTAAATCAGAGCGATCTGTCCAAGGCTAAATTGACTGTGTATTTGGTGGTTAGCAGGAAACGAAGGACGGATATGTGGATAGATAAAACGGATTAAATTAAAGCAAAAACAGACAGAGACGAACAGCTCTTTTCGAAATAAAAGACAGTGAATTTTGGCCTTCAACTAGAGTGTATCTGTGTTTAACAGAGCGGGAAATGAGAACGCTAATGCTAATGGAGGAGCCATCTATTTTAGTAGGCATCTCATTAACGCTAACAACCCTAAGTAACAAACTTCGCTACATAAATTTGTTGTGCTATGAATACATTGTAAAATGTAGTTTCTTAATATTTTTGGTTGTGTTTGAGGTTAAAAAATATATATACGCTATGTTTTTAAAACAAGATAACCTTTGTGAAGAACTGTGCTTAATTGTATTGCACTTGCAGTGTATGGCAAATATTAATAGTATTTTTTTGTTTTTTTAAACTTGTGGATATTACTCTAGAAAAAGGCCACTTAAGTCTTCTTAAAAAGAGTATACAAACCTGTTTATTAAAACACTTACATACACTCTTAAGAACACACTTATATACATTTAAGTACATAAGTATACTGTCACTACATTCGGTAGTACACTTTTAACCAAATACAATAAAATTATGAAATTCTGAATAAAGCCTTAACTCCTACTTATGTTAAATTTAATGTAAATTTAAACTATAACACATTCTCATTTAATTGCAAATAACACGCAATTCAGTGACCAAAAACATTCAGTTTGCACTTAAGTATATATTTTTAAAAGTATATTATTTCTATAATTAGTACTTTGTATGCTTTGTATAATTTTCCACAAAACAAATCAGCATTAGCAACCTAGCAACAAGGAAAAGCATATCTAAATGTCCTTAAAACAAGATAAACCTTGTGAAAAAATAAGTATGCTTTATTGTATTGAATGTGCACTTGTAGTGTACTTCAAATCATAAACGTATACTTTAAAAAAATGTACTTGTAGATCATATAGTATTAATGCTATATAAATTAACTTAAGTGTACTTTAAAAATAGTAGGCCTATATGGTAACACTTTATTTTAAGATGTCCTTGCTACACATTACATGTACTTACTATTTTAACAATAAATTATGCATAATTACATGCAAGTAACCCTAAGCCAAACCCTAATCATATAGTAAGTACATGTAGTTAAATAATATTACTTAAAAACACCTTTAAAAAAAGTGTAACCAAATATACTTTAGTGACTGTGCCTTTATACACTTAAGTCCACACTTAAGTACACTTAAATAGAATTATGAAATTATAAAGATTAACTTAAGTAAAAAATTTTATAATGTTAAAATGTTATGTTATTCAAATAATTGCAAATAACAAATACTGAGTCTGCACTTCTTTTAAAGTTTAGGCCTATTAGCCTATTTCCATAATACGTGCTTAAAACATATGCTAAAATGAACTTAATTTTCACAAGAAAAATCTGTATTAGCGAAAGTGTTCAGTTCAAACCCACTCGGCAACCATCAAAAACACTCTAGCACCTGCTTAGCAATGTATTCTGAAAACCATTTAATAGATCTTAGCACCAGCACAATGCTCTTTGAGGCTTCCATAACACACTAGCATTGTGTTTTTTACAGGCTAGCACCGCTCACAATTTTAATTCCAAGACGAGGATATAATAGACTCACATTTGTTTCTCATTGGCTGAGTGTGACAACATGCATGCTAACCACTAGTCTGCAACTCAGGTGTTCCTAGCATGCTTAGTTATACAACACAGCAGCTAATATAAAAGTTAATAATTTGAAAGTTAAAACTTATTTCTGTACAAAAAACGATACTTGTGCTACGTGCTGCTAACACAATCACTTAGCATACCTTTCCCCATGAGCGTAAAGCTGCTAATCGCCATGTCAGAACAAAGCAAATGCAAGAATCTTGTACCACGTCTCAAGTTAGCGGCTAATAATAGCATCTCTTTCATTAGCAGTCCTGTGTAAAACTGTTCATGGTGTCATTCCAGGACCTAAAAACAGGAATTCCAGTCAGCTTTAAATTCCACAGCCAGGAACTAATTGGGAATATTCCAGGAATGCAAACGTGAGAGACTTTTCAAAGTGTTCAATTGGGACTTTACAGTTTAACAAGTCAAAGACAATTGGTAATACAATTCAAACCATTTTAAAAAACAGTTTGATTACCTACATTATAATTTATTTGTTATCAATTGGTTTTTTATCAGCTGTAACTAACTAAGCAACATTTAACAGTTGTGATTTCCCATTCATTCACACATGTAATCAGACGATATCATTTAGACATCCAGACAAGGATTAACCTAAAAAAAGCTCTCATACCAAACACAGTGCCAAACCCCTGACACACACACAAACGGGATGTCACAGTAGGACACTCACACTTTTCAGAATTGCAGATGAATCACTGTTCAAAATCAACATATGAATGCATTGCTCACATTGACTCCAAGTCAAAGGAATACTTGGCCTTTACAATCTTTAATCAGATTTCCCTGCCAACAAAGTCACTCAGAACCAATCAGAACTCAATTTCATTTCCATTAGAGGTTGAAGCTTCTTTTTCTGATGGGTCCTGCTGTTTATTACTGCATTAATCAGACACTCCTTTAGCTTTTGTTCCCTTCCTGTTTACAAAACCACAATGAGCTTTTGATGCAGATAATAAAGGTAAAGATCATGTTTCCTGGGAAAGGCATTCCCAGTGGGAAAAGAAGTGTTTCTGTTCTGGATGTTTACCCAACTAGAGTCAGAAAGACACAGGGAATACACTGAACCATTTTGGGATTTGAGACTTTTTCATTGTTAATATTAGAGAAATATGGTGTATTCAGGTTTTGCATTGACACAAACACATCTCTTATGTTCTTCACATGTCAAGCAGGTATCATGATTAAGCACCTCGTCAGCTGAGAGTCATGAGAGTCTTCATAAGCTTCCTTTAATAGGATTCAGGGCAGGATAATACCAACACAGTCATTTAAAGAAAGACCGCAGAGCTGTGAAGATTTAACTGGATGAGTTCTATCACTAAAGGATTCTTAAAGGAAAAGTTCACCCAAAAATGAAAAATTGCTGGAAATGTACTCACCCTCAAGCCATCTAAGATATAGATGAGTTTGTTTCTTCATCAGAACAGATTTGGAGAAATTTAGCATTACATCACTTGCTCTGCAGTGAATGGGTGCCGTCAGAATAAGAGCCCAAACAGCCCAAAGAGCCCAAACTATTTTATTGTATTCTAACTGGTTATCATTAGGAATGGCCACAAAACAAAAACAATTCAGCGTCCACTAAAGAAATGAAAACTAGGCCTACTTTGTTTCAAATTCAAGTACAATTAAAGATGAACTTTTCTCAATGGGTGCTGGTTTATATGCTATTTTGTGTATAAGCATAATTTCTTTATGTCTGCACTAACGATAAATAGGGTTTCAAAAGAGGGGTTTTGTAGCAAGCAGCTCCACAGAAGAACATTTTCTTGTTCCCCAAAGTACCATGAACAGTTCATAAAAGATTTTTTTTCTAAGAGTGAAGAACATAATCTGAAGCCCGTTTTTCCACTATAAAGAACTTCTTTGTGCATTGGAAAGCTTCTAAGGGTGTTAGTTTCTTCACGTACTCTTAAAAATAAAGGTTCTTTAATGGTATCGAGGATTTCATGAAAAAGCTTAAACATCCATGGAACCTTTCAAATGGAGAAAAAGTTTTTTATAGTGAAAAAATATTCTTTCGATTATTAAAGCTTCTTCACATTAAGAAAAAAAATGGTTCTTTTAAGAACTGTTCACTGAAAGGTTCTTTTGGGAACCAAAAACAAGGTTATTTTATGGCATCGCTTTGAAAACCCTTTTCGAACCTTTATTTTTAAGTGTACACCACAAAATATCAATAAAATTTGCTGTAAATAGTTTTAATTTGCTATAGGCTAAATCTACATAAAATTCAATTTACAGTGACAAGCAACACACCAATTTGTGCCACCGGTTTTCATTTTTTTTTTTTTTTTTGTTAATCGCAAGCTCTGCCCACTTTGGTCCAAATTCCAACTTCACATAATAAATACACTAAGAAAACACACCACATAACACTGCCTATAAAAAACAACATATAAAACAGAATATGTAGAATTAGCCAAATAAATACACAGTTCTGGCATGAAACTCTAGATGGCGCAGTCCGATAGGTCTAACTCAATTTGATCTAATGACATCATCACATGGCACAGCTGATTGGTTCTCTCCTGTATCGGTAGCCAATGAGCTCGCTGCTCAACACTCAAATAGACTAGTGCTTGCTGTAGCAGTTTGCAGCATGTTTCAGAAGCCCTCCACCTCCCCCAGCTCCACCTGTTTAGATTCATGATTCATGTATGCTATAGGGGGTTATTTCATGCATATTTGCAGCAGCAGTATTTCTTACATGCTCACAGCAGCATGTTGTGGATGTATCGGCAGTAGCAAGTCTCGGTACTTGCTCTGCAGCAGCAGCGTAG
>JAUZSZ010000139.1:6742809-6754945 GCA_034780575.1 Labeobarbus marequensis
GTCAACCAAGGCCAGTCTGATTACAGACTGTGCTTATGTCTGCAAGCATGTGTACAATATAAAACTAGCCATAATTACGGGTCTGTACAAACATATGCATGTGTGAGTGAAAGCGTGACCCTTTATAATTCCATCCAACAAAAACTTGTGAAGCAGGAACTGGACTTTTGAACATTAGAAACATAGAAACCCTATGACTGGCCACATTTTAAGAGAAAACACAGGCATAGAAGAGGTCAGCATAAAAATTATGGTTTAGCTTGCAAAAATAAAGACTTCATTTAATTTACATCAAACTTTGATGGACCGAATACAGAGCCTTGAGGTATCCAAAACTCAAGACATGACTCAAACTCGGCTCGTCTGCGTTTACTATAAAATTAGGCCGTTGTATGTTATCCTTTGGCTTTAGGGTAATGTTTATTGTCTCTAGAACAATGGGAGAAGTTAGCCTAGTGCTATTATGGGACATTACTTTTTGTTCTTCCCATTCCACAAACAGATGAAAACTGCTGTTGGGTTGAATTATTAACTAGAGTGGTGCAAAATACAAACATCTTGCTTTTAGTCAGAAGAGTTTCATATCACAGTGACTGGCACAAACTATGCAGTGACATGGCTACGTTAATCTGATTTAGAGATCACATACTTCACACTTGACGTAATTCAGTTCAATGCCTACAGAACAAATTGACATCATGGCAAATCACTAACAATTTTGCCACATTTACAAGGGTTTGAAATAAAAAAAAAACTAAATTTCTAGATTTTAGTAAAAACTGTAATTTTCTGTACAGACAAAGCATGCAATTGATATGCTTGAAATCTTTGACAAATTAACATCTCATAATAAGACAATGGCAGTCATCAATCTCTGAAATCCAATTTTTCAACAAAGAACCCTAAGGAGTAATTTCAGTTCAGAATGTACATGAAACTATCCACATGACAGCAGAGGCTGCGTATGCAGCTAGAGTGTCATTTTATGATTTTTAAAAATACATATCTGAAGAAAGTCTAATCACTGTCTAGCCTATTTAAAAATAAAGTTGAGTATCAATAAATTAGGGAAAACAAGAACTCACAGACACAGAATAAATGATCCTGTTTAAATACATATCTTTTGAATAATAATAATAATAATAATAATATATATATATATATATACACACACACATACATATATACATATACACACTTAAATATAATATATTATACTTTAAAATGTTTGTATTTATTTTATTTTTATAAAGGCCTTTTATATTTTATGTGGCTTTTCACACTGCTTAAAATTATGATTTTAATAAAAAGTTTATAATTCAGTATTAATAGTTAGCTGTTGTCTTTTGGTATTTTTAAAAGTTGTGTACACAAACAGTACTTCTTACTTTACTTCTTTCTCCCAAGCTTCTGACTGTGCATTTTATTTTACACTACAATATTACGTTGTTCTCACCTACATTCCAACACTTCTTGTTTTGTTAAAAGATAATGGAAGTTCTGCTGGCGAAAGATAGCACAGATGATGATTCCTTCCCCAAAAGGGTGCATACATTGCGGTGAGTGTTTATTTAAAGGGTTTGTTCATGGTTTTTCATTGTGGGATGGTCAGTGTTGTCATACGGGTAACAAATCAGACCAAAATACAGAACAAAGACCAATAAAACCACATCACATGGCAACAATCAGACAGTAACAAAAATATGGTAGCATACTTTTTCTTGCAAGCAACTATCATAATCATCACTGCAGTTTATTAGCGTGCTAACAGGTTCTTAAATTCATACCCCTGCCACTAAAAATCAGCTAGCTCCTTGCTTGATGACTAGTCATCTGGTTAACCATCCTGACAATCCCTTTGCATTTAGCTGGAGCTAATAGGCTGCCACTGAGGTTTTAAAGCATTCCCTGAGGCACTTCAAAACACCACTTCCATATTCTTAGTCCATCAATCTAATTCAGGCTCACAGGAAAGTGTAGCTAACACAAACAGACCCTGAGGGAAGGTTTAATGAGGAGAACATGGTACACAAAGTCTGTTTAACCCAAGCAAGCACACATGCAGATCTGCACCTGGCACTTCACAGGAGATACGATTGTCCATCCGTTTTTGACAAAATCAGCTTATTTATAAAACAACTGGAGAAATATCTGACTAGAAACAAGTTTGCTAACACTCCATGAGCTTGATAAGCATCAGCGCACAAATACTGGATAGACAAATTCCTGAATTCCAAAGTATCAAAGTGGCTTTTATTAAGGGTAAGGTAATGAAATAGGCCTACTGAGGGAAGTTTCAATAAGGTAGCATTCTCTCAAAAAACCTTAGTTAGCATTTTTCTGTGCTTTCTGCAGCCAACATGCATGTTCTCTAAAATCAACAAACTCCTAGTACATTTATTTTAACCTGTCAGTCAAAAAGATAAGGTGTGTCATACAATTGCATAATTTTGTAGTAAAGGTAGATGAGCAGTGTTTAAGACACATCTTGAGTTCGGGATTCAGCAAGGCTCCGTATTCATCCCAAAAAAGTTTGAAGTCGTCTAAATAAAGTTTTTATTTTTGCAAGCTGAACTGTAAAGCCTACATGTAGCCATACAATAACCTTTTGTAGCCTAGTACTAATGTATTTTCTATTGAATTTCAAGCAAAGTATAACAAGTTCGTCATATATACGGTGATATTAAATTACTTTATTCATACTGCCAACCCCTAGCCTAGGGTCTTTTGGTTATCTGAAGAAGGGGATTGAACAACACTACTATTTTTGTTGCCAAAAATGACGTTTAGCCTCGAAGTGACAGTCAAAAATTGCAGTTTTAGTGATGCCAGGGCTGATGATCATGTTGAGAACACAGCTGACTGCGGTTTACTATGAATGAGCGAATCAATCGCTTTTCTGTTCCCATGGCGATAAGGCGTACATGGACCGCAGGTTACTCTAAAGGAGCCAGCGTGCAGTGCACCTTTACTATGTTGCCATGGTAACACTTGTGAGTGACAGGTCAAAAAAGGTGTGCAATAAGACTATAGAGGAAGTGCACACTGGCTGTCGAACAAACTATAGAGAAAACGTTCTTGAAAGTCGGACATTTTTAATGGTTTACAAACCTAAAAACTTTTCTGTTTCATGTTTCCTTCCCCCTTCCGCTTTCTCTTCCAAACAGAACAAAAAACGTGCTGAGGCAAGATCCAGTCTTCCATTGAACTGAGGTCTTGTTTCACAGCTGAACCAATGGCCCCTTAAACTTTTAATAATCCCCAAACATACACAGCGGCTTGATTTCCCAGATGGCAGAGGAAGTACAGAGAGCGCAGACAAAATATAGTACAGAACAAATGTTAAACTATTAAATGCAATTAACCTCTTGCACTGGTGGACATCAAGTATGTGAAAACAATATCATAAAATGTCTTACCTTAAAACTGGCTAGCTCTTGTTTGGTGAATCCATGACTGTGGATAATCTTCATCTGTTTGACCAGCGTACTTTTCCCACTTTCAGCAGCACCTACATTAAAACAGGTCATTCAACATTACTAATCAGTCATTTAGTTTACAGTTTTAACAACAGAACCTACAAATGGTACAGTCCTCCTGTACTAAACCAAGATAAATGTCTGGTTCGAGAGTACAGTCTTCACTGTTCATAAATCAACTCTTCCTGAAGTTCAGACCCACATCCTTTCAGTTATCAGCCCAGATATGAGGTTCAAACCTGCCACCATTCAGTCAAGATTTGATGTTGTAACTCAGAAGATTTCAGTTACCTGCACAAATATAAAATTTGAACCCACAACCTTTCAATTAGCCCAGAAGTGAGGTTCAAACCATGAACTTTACAGTTACCTGTACAAATATGAAACTCAAACCCACAGCCATTAAATTATTAGCCCAACTGAGAGGTTCAAACCCAAAACTTTACTGTTACGTGCACAAATATGAAATTTGAACCCGCAACCTTTCGATTACCAGCCCAGATCTGTGGTTCGAAACCGAGAACTGTCCAGTTACCTGCACAAATCTGACGTTTTAATTCAGAATGCTTCAATTACTTGCACAAATATGAAATTCAAACCCACAACCTTTTAATTATCAACCCAGATATGAGGTTCAAACCAAGAACTGTCTAGTTACCTGCACAAATCTGACTTTCAAACCCAGAATGGTTCAGTTACCATGCACAAGTGAAATTCAAACCCACAATCCTTAAATTACAAGCCCAGATCTAAGGTTCAAACTGTCCAGTTACCTGCACAAATATCAAATTTAAACCCAGAATGGTTCAGTTATCTGCACAAATGTGAAATTCAAACCAGCAAAGATCTTATATGAAGCTAACGCCTTGCAGATATCAGCCCATTTCTCATTTTCAAACCCACAAATTTTCAGTTAACTGCATGCATCTGATATTTTAAAGCAACAACCTTCCATTTCACTGACCAGATTTAAGGATCAACCTACCAACCTTTTAGCTTCAACCCATAGCTGAGACTTAACCTACAACCTTTTATAAATATCAGCTAAAAGTTCAGATCTGGGCAGGTAACACAATATTTTGAGGTTTGTAGGAGGTGCAAGCCCAAATATGTTGTTACCTGCCCAAATCTGAAGTTTCAATCTCTGCCCAAATTTGGGGTTCAAACCCACAACCTGTAGGTTTCCAACCAAATCTGGGGTTAGGGTTACCAGCACAGATCGGCTATTTAAACTGATAACTTTCAATTACAAGCCCATATCTGTTGCTGAACCAATAAACTGGTGGTCAAACCCACAATCTTTTAGTTACAAGTAAACTAAAGTACCCAAAATTAGGTTTCTAATGTACAAGCAGGCCCATGTTATTTCGACTAAAAGCAATAGGCAGATGAACAAACATCTGGATGGGACATGTCTTACCCAGCATGAGGATCTTCACCACGTTCATCTCTCTCTTGGCGTACTCGTACAGATCTCTGTCTATCTGCGAGCTGTGGATCTTCGCCTTCTTTCCCTCCTCTGTCACCTCTGAGCCCAGACATAGACCCATATCCAGAGCTCATAGCTAAAGATCCAGCAGAAATCCCAACATCACGGATGGAACCGAAGAGGAACGTTCAAAGTTGCGTAAAACATCCTGGCGAGATCCCCCCACGCTCTTATCCAAAGTCCCTCCGGTTAACGCGTAAAATGACACCGAAGTCAATTGCGCGTGTGTTTTTGGAAAGACCTGATTCCAAATCTGAGAGAGAGAGAGTCTGGGATGGTCCCGAGCGTAAAGAAGGAAAGAGAAAAAAAGTTTCAAATTCGCCTGTTCCCGGTTAGTTTCGTCAGGCTCAGCACTCGGATCATTGTGTCCATTGAGATCTCGCGCAAACACTGTCAGACGCCGCGCAAGTACTCCTAATCCACAACACAGCTCTACCTGTTCATTACGCGCAAACTAAATGGTGTATGTAGCCTACAGAGCGTCTCTTTTGGGGGTGTCCGCTTTCTTTAGGAAGGAAGTGACGTGTGTGGAACTTTGTCACCTGAGATGGGTTTTGTTCAAGCGCTGCGCGAGAGTTGCTGGCAGTCCGTGTAACTCATTATATAATTAAAATAAAAGAAAATTAAGCAATAAATTCAATCAATTAATTAAAGATTTTATATAAAACCTGAAAAACAGAACAAAGTAAAAACGTCAAAAGTAATTACAACCAAACAACAACAAAAATACCATGTAAACAAAAAAATTAAATATAAATATCAATAAATTATATCTAAATAAATTTAAATAAAATATTATGGCAAATTGCATAGTAAGTTTAGCATCTTTTAAATACTGATCTAATTTAATCTTGATCTATAGACTACAACAAAAACTAAAACATGGAATCATCCAAAAATACTTATCAAGTATCAGCTTAAATAAACAATAAAACAATATTATTTTTTATTAATAACAATAAACATTTTCTTTGTACAAGCAGTGACCACACAAATGTAAACCTGCCTTAAAATTCAGTTTAGAATCCATTTAGTATCACTGATATATATGTATATATACACACACACACACACATATATATACATACAAATATATATTTTATTTCAGTTAAGATTTATCCAAGTAACAATATTTTTTTCTCGGTATGATTTGAGTTTTTGTTTCAGTTTTAGTTAAGTTAAAAAAAACAGGCACTTTACATTGTGTTTAAAAGCACAATAACATATCCATAAATAATCATTAGCAGAGGAGGAAAACAGAATATTTTGAACTTCTCAAAAAGTTGAGAGACATAATCTTTATATAATTTTCACATTGACTAAATTAATTCAATAATTAGATTATGCACTTAATGTGATAATGATCAAACAACAGTCAGAACAAGCTGTTTTGATACTTTTTTATTGCAATTTAATTTGCAATTAAAGGATGTGTTTTGATGATTTAGTTTGATGCATGGGATGATAAATTATATAGATTGTATGAAGACATTGACACATTCATAACTGGTCACTCAACATTTCTGCAATGTAAAAACATTAGTGTATTTTATCACAGCAATTTACCCTAATTTTGCAGGAAATGTTACAAACTAAAAATATGCTGCAATTGCAAGGTGCTTTGATATTCATTAAAAACAAAAACAGACAACAGACTGCATAAAACAAGATAAAAGTACATATGAGATAAAAGCAAGTTTGACTTTTAACAAATTAGTTTAGAAACTGAAGTTTGTAAAGATTATTTTTTACACTTAAAATGAATAAAAGCGTGACATCAAACTGACATCTAACGATCACCTGAGGTCAAAGAGTCTTTGGCTGTGACTTTGATCATGTCACAACAAACAAAAGTAAGAAAGTGAAAATAAAAGTGGTAAAACAGAGTAAAATGCCAGATGTGTGACTGTGGACAGTGTATGAAACAATAGTTGATAAAACTTCAGAGATTAGTTCTGAGATTTTTTTTTTTCAGACACGCATATCAAACGTCCAGAGATGTTGAGAAAGGTAAAACCACAACAGCACCACTAGAATAAAATATGCCAGGGTAAAACCTGTTAAAAATGGCCAGGATGACATTTTACCACAAAATTAAAAAAAAAAAAAAAATAGTTTTAGGATTTAAATGATTTTCCTATTCTTTTCTTTTTTTGGCATTGTGACACTATCTTGATATTTTTTTCCTCATAAGCACATTTGTTAAAATCTCACTACCAAAATGGAAATAATAATAATAATTAAAAAAGGACAACATATATTAAGTTGTAAAGTATTTATATATCATGGTAGTACATCCTCATTTATGCATATCTATTAAAAAATGACTATAAAGATAATCTAATAAGAATCACTACTGCAAATAATGAGAACTGCAAACAAAAAATAAAATAAAAGATAAATGTCCAGATACATTATGGTAATGAGAATATGGATGGAAATTAAATAATAAAAATAATATCACAATGCAAAAAAAGCCTTTACGAATTGTTTTTTTTTTTTCTCTTTTGATTTTGGGGAAAAATGTGACCTGAATATATTTCCATGACACAGAATAAAAAAAAAAAAAATCCCAACATAAAACCCGAATAAGCTTACGTGCATACTAACAACTAGTATGCATTCAATTGCAGTCAACATCAAGTGTTTCTTCACAAAGCGTTTCTCTGCTCAACTACAAATATGTGCGGATGGATCGCCAATTCAAAAACCACTGAAATGACACAATCCTCCCATAACCTTCACGCACAATGCAAAAGCAGTTGCTGCATGTTTTTCAGTGTTCCTACCATCCAGAGAGAATGTCATCCAACCCATTTAATAGGTATCATAAAACCTCTCCGCGCACAACAAAGTGCTTTTGTCGTCAAACAAGAGTCATACGATATAAAAAAACAAGTCTGTGTTCCTCCACGTCCACTTAAAAGCAGCCTCAGCTCAGGCATATTGGTGTTTATATAACAGTCCGGGGGTAATTTTGGTTCTACGATGAAGCCCTTGATTTGTTCGGTTTGGAAAGTTCGGTTAATTATTCGTTAGAGCCGCCTCAGTCTTCAGCGAATACTCTTTATGCTTCAAAACCTCGATTACGGCCATCTCTTTAGCTTCCTTCTTCTGGTTCCTGGCCTCAAACTGCAACCTACCAGAACGAAGAGAGACACGCCTCATTTGCATATGTTCGTAACATTCCACGTGAGCAATGTTTTCACGTATTGTCCTACAAACCTGTTCTCAATGATTCTCTGCACGATGTCGTCGGTGGTCAGATTGTTGCCGCTGTCCAGGATGTGGAAAATACCTCTCTTCTTCGGCTCCTACGAAGAGAGACAATGGGTAAAAAAATGGGTTTTTAAGGAAGAGAAGCTTATTGAGAGATGAATATTCGGAGACTTTACTCACGGCGTAAGGGTCTGTCCTGTCTGTGTCAGGAAACACTTCGGTTTTCCCATGACACACCAGATCTACCTACAACCAGAAAAATTAAACATGAATCAGGTTTTATTAATTCCGTTTAAAGTTATTAGTAATTTTGTTGTGCATTTTTGTCATATTTAGTATTTTTTTGGTTATATATATATATATATATATATATGTGTGTGTGTGTGTGTGTGTGTGTGTGTCTTATTTCAGATTTAAATTAAATGAAACCAAGTTAAACTAAATTAGAATGAATGGAATGTTTTCAATGGAATGTTTTGATTTTAGCTTTAATTTTAGTTAACTATGACCTTGGTTGAGACATTTAGATCAGATAATTGTCAGATATGTTTTGTCAGTTATTATAAAGTTATATTATAATTTCAACACAGTTTGAACAAGAAAAGTCTTCAAACTAAAATCTAAAATGTAAAAAAAAAATTAATTAAAATTATGTATCAAAATATTTCAATGTACCACAGAAAATATGGATACAAGTGTAGTGTTTTGGAAATTTGCAACTGAAAAAATAATGGAAAAATGTAACTGAACTGAAAAATGAAGTTTATCTGCCAAATTAAAAACTTGAAAAAAAGAAAGAAAAATGAAACATAAGTAGAGCATAAGCATTTATATGTCTAATATAGCTCTACTTATTAATTTTTGAATTTTTTTTCCATTCATTTTTCAGTGCAAAATGTCCATATGTACCATATATAATTTAATAAGGTTAAACTACTTCAATATTGTTTAAAAAATATAAATAAATAAAAAAGCCAACATTTATATTTATTAAAAAAAAAAGAAAAAAAAGGTGTTCAATACATTGATATTGTCATCAATATATTGTGCGTCCTTTGTATTTTTCCCATCAGGACAGAAAACGTCCCAAGCACTCTTTTTAGTTAAACTATAATACACGGTTGAACTCTCTGTAACTGTCTGAGGGTTTGTGGTTCAAGAGGCGAGCAGTAAATCTCTAGATTGTTCCCGAAGTAGGACAACACAGAATTGCTGAAATAGTGTTCAGTCACTAAAGCCTGTGAGTCTGGCTGCTGTCCCAAAGCTGGACACAACACACACAAACACACAGAGCTTTATATCTCAATAACATAGTGTGTGAATCACACAAACCACGTTCTATTTACACTCAAAGCCTCTTAGTGTGTTATTGTGTCTGGCAGCGGGTTACACCAAAACTAGATTTGTATTCTCTACAATGAATTAACAATTGAACTGGTTTAGTACTGTACCTTAAAGTGATCCAGAAGATCTTTTCCTACTGTGTACGGAGCCCCGATCACAACCTCTGACACATACTGAAGAAAAAAGAATCAAGACCGTTAAGGCCTAAATGGAAGATTGCTTATAAACTAAACTCAAGTCCTAAAGTTCTAAACTGTCTAGGATCTACTTTCTTCAAGTTGAAATTTTCTTTAAGTTCTAAGTTCTTCAAGCTCATAAAAGTTCTCCAGTTCTCCAAGTTCTTGAAGTTCTAATTTCTTTAGAATTCTCTAAGTTCTAACGTTCTCCACTATCAAGTTCTACATTCTCTATGTCTAGGCTAAGTTCTACATTCTCTAACTTATAATTTCTTCAAATAAAGTTTTCAGAGTTCTCCTAGCTCACACATTTCTCTAGTTCTAAGTTCTCTAAGTTTTACATTCTCTAATTCTTTTGCAATTCTAATTTCCTTAATTTGTAAATTCTCAGTTATCTAAATTCTACATCGTCTAGGTTCTACATTCTCTAACTTTTATTTTATTTTTTTTACTTTTTCAAGTTTTCCGAGTTCTCTAAGCTCACAAAGTTCTCCAGTTTTATGGTTATAAGTTCCTTAATCTTTACATTCTTCAAATTTTTGTCAATCTAAATTCTTAAAATCATACATTTGTCTAGCTTCTACAATCTTTTAATTTCATTAGGTTTTAAGTTCTCAGGGTTCTACAAATTCAAAGATCTCCAATTCTGTTTTTTTTTTCAGCAAGTTCTCCAGGTTCTATGTTCTTTATGTTCTCTAAGTTCTAAAACTTTTATGTTCTCATTGTTCTCCAGTTCTAAGTTCACCATGTTCCTCAAGTGCCACAATTCTATGGTTCTCTAAGTTCAAAGTTTTTGGTTTAAGCATTCCAAATCAGCCAAAGTTCTAAATCTTAAAGCCAAATGAAACATCCCATCATTCAGCAGTTTTCAGAAAGGAATGCATGTGTGGTTTGCACTGATATTACAGTATGAGGGAGGTCTGGAGTTTCACTGCATGTTTCAGATATCGGCAGCTCAGTGTGGGTTCTTGTCTGAATGCGACGTCATGCTTTAGGTATGCTGGTATGTGCCTGATCCATCAGAGTTTGTGTGCTGTGGATGAGAGGGTTTGTAAACTTGAATACGGTTTGGATTAGCTCAAGGCGTGAGATTTTTAATAGGTGTCTCATAAGTATGCAGTACAAATGAACTTTTATCACTACTTGTCATATCTGTTCTCTTGACCTTGAGATGTTTCTTAATGTTTCTACCCAGATTCTTCCCTCATCCTCCCTTTTTTGTACTTTAAATCTCCCTGTCTCTGAATACTATGGCCCATTGTTTTTAAAACAAGAGCATCACGAATACAAAAACAATGTGCGACATAATAAAACGGGATTGAAGGAGACAGTAAATTATGCACAATCTAAAGAAATGACTGGAGGAGGCAGTAATTTATGCAAAATGCTAAGAAAAGATTGGAGATTAATGGTAATTTATGCAAACTACCAATAAATTATTAAAGGCAGCAGTAAATTTGGCACACGTTTATGCGAAACGCAGAAAAAAATGACTCGAGGGGGCGTAAGTTATGCTCTTACTCTGCAAGCCAGCACACTCAAAGTTCTCTCATGAATATTCATGATGGGGTAGTTCTTTCCTTTGTAGCGGTTCACTTCCTACGAAACAATAAAACAAATACAATTCATAAACAATAACATTTACGAAACATTCAAATTACACACTGCTATAATTCACACACAATTCACTAATACAATTACAGACCGATTAAGATACACTAACCAGGGCTCTAGACTCATTCTTCCCACTGGTCGCTCTTTTGCGATTAACTATCTCAGTCACATAATTTGGTCGCATTTTTTTTAAAATTATTAATCAGTGCATGCTGATGAACTTTTAGCATAGTTTACAGTTATATGGTAACGAGTGATCAACATTCAACCCATTCTTTTTCATCAGTATTATTTGTGATTTAAATTTTGTGAACGGGAATGACTCTTTTGCTGTGTTATAAGCTGGACTTCGGACGCTTTCACTTTCAAATTTTTTCGAAATCGCGATCTTGGGGTCACGTTTTACAAGAAAAGATAATTGTCTGTTTTGCTTATATCTATACACCTTTCCACTTTTTAAGACTAAAACAAAAGATTGATTCTTTGTTATTTTTAATTACAAAGCACAACAACAATAAAACAGTAGGCCATAACGACAAACTAGCTTACATAACGTTTATTAACAAAAACAAATAAAATGAGGCATGGCATACACCGCATGGTTTATTATATACCGACTAACAAGTTACAGAATGTTTAGCAAACTGAGAAATCAAATAAATAAAAAAAAGAAAGAAAGCCTCCATAGCATAACGTGAGGTAAACAGCAAAGATAACAAGCTTTTTAAAACAAAAACAAAAAGAAAAGTAAAACTAAATCGGCTGTTGGTAACAGGAATTGCATGTTTTTTTCCCATATGAATACCAATATGTTC
>JAUZSZ010000139.1:6935962-6946821 GCA_034780575.1 Labeobarbus marequensis
TCCCCTTTGAATGGCATTTGCATCATTTATCATTCACAGTTGCCGGCGTGGTTTATTTTTACATTTTTTTTAGTGGTTTCTAAAAATGGACACACCTAAGTTTCTTTACACATGTTCATGCTGTATGAAACAAGCTGCCATAACACTAAAAGGCAGCTGCATAAACAACAAGGAGTCAGAGTTCGTGACCTGTAGGAACAAACATGCGACCTTTCTGGACGGTCACAGTCGCTTATTCAAACTCCCCCACCCAACTGATTACAACCATTAATCTACGACACAATCTACATGGAAAGACACTGTCAGACAAAAGGTGCCATCAATAACAAATACATTTGAGCATACTTTACCAGCGTACTTTACAAAGCAAGTATTCTGAGACAAAAGCATCACTGTTTAGGATCTCTTCAACCCTTATGGTCACTGTTATCGTGGCGATGAAGAATGAATAGATATGAAGTATAAAACAACCTCAAAGACTTTCAATCGTAAGATCACAAAAACACAAATCGGTCCAAAAAATAACATTCATATCTGATACTTACATCAGCACAGCCTTATTTGTCCTGTGTGTCAATGCAGAAAGGATAATCTCTTTGTATAACTTACTAAACTGTGATGTGATGTGTGTGTGTGTGTATGAGAAAGAAAGAGAGAGAGAGTGTGTGTGGTGGAACATTTCTCTTCTGTAGAAGTTTCCCCGGATGTCATCGAATACCACAAACACTGAAACACTAAGAATTTTCCGCTGAGTGGGGTTCAGACCACCAACACCTCAAATGATCTCAGACAGTGGGGTTACAAAATCAGTTTATCCCCCACCCCAAAATACTCTCACGGTCAGCCTCCTAAACCAATATTTCCATCTTTCTCTCTAAGGTGAAGCCATCATAACCTATAACGCATCATAAGCTACAGAGGTTCTCAACTTGTGTTCTGATGAACATCAGTAGAAAATTCAAATCACTTTAACTTATAATTTAAAAAAAAACTATTCCCATATGTTGTGTTGTTGATGTCAAAAGCATGTGTTCAGTCACACTTTACAGCAAATTTACTTGGTAGATTTATCCCACTACTTGTTCCATTAGTCTGGTAAATCACATTTCTGTGGTCGTTTATGCACTTACAAAACTGTCAATATTCCAATTCTGTCAAATGTTGTGTCTTATTGTACGTAAGCAGTTCAGTGTATTTTCAACACATTTCAATGCTCAGTTTTAAGGACATTTTACAAGTAAATATACAAGTAAGCTCATTGGTTCTCAACTAGTTTTGCTTCAGGATGCAGATCTTACATTGGATGTCAAGTGGAAGCCCAAAACAGCACTTTTTAAGGCACTGTTGGACCCTACAAGTAACATTTTACAAGTAAAACTGCATGCATTCTTTAAAAAAAATTACAGTAATGTTTTTGTTACAATATAAAATGTCAAAACGCAGATCTTGCAAAAGAATAATGTCAAGTGTCAGAATAGTTCTTTACAAGATACCGCTGGACCTTACAAGTAACATTTTACAATTAAAATAGCATGCATTCTTAAAACCTTACAAGTAATTTATATTATACATTTTATGCATACTGAAAATTTTGCTTCTAAACGTCAAGTGGCAGCCCAATACAGACATTACCAGATACTTTTGGACCTGATAGGTAAAATTACAAGTAAAACTGCATGCATGTTTTTTAACAATTGCATGCATATTTAAAATTTTGTTTGTAAATATCCAATGCAGATCTTGCATTGTACACCAAGTGGCAGCCCAAAATAGTACCTTTGAAGACACTGCTGAACCTTACAAGTAACATTTTACAAGTAAAACTGCATACGTTCTTTTAAATTACAAGTACTTTTTTTCCCAATTGCATTAATGATTAAAATTTTGCTTGTAAATATCCAATGAGCATTGAACATCAAGGCCAAAATAGTACCTTACAAGACACTGTTGAACATCACAAATCACATTTTACAAGTAAAATTGCATGCTTATCTATAAAACTACAAGTATTTTTTACAATTGTACGCATACTTTAAATTTTTCTTGTAAACATCCAAACGCAAGATCACAGCCCTGAAGCAAAACCAGTCGAGAACCACTGAGCTAGAAGATGAGAAGACAAAGATGATAACTGCCCAACAGGCTGTCATTCATGCATTCATTCATTCATTCATTCATTCATTCATTCATTCATTCATGCATTCATTCAACACATCATCCATCCAAGCTACCTTTTCCACCTGAACCAAAGCCAGCTTTAGAGAAACATCCAACCCTACTGCAATCAAAACCATTCAACTGAACGCAGGGTTGCACGACACATCAATTTTCTCATGAAAAAGGGCTTTGTGCATCATCAGAACAACACCACAAATCCAGATCTGGCATTACAGTCTGTTGAAGAATGCGCACTCGCACACACGCTCACACACCAGGGGGATAGAACAGGAGATGATGTCACCGACTCAACCAGGGGAGATGCGTAGTGCCCAGAAAACAATTAGAACAAACCTTATGGTGATACATTGCACCAATATTAGGTCCTTTTCTGGATCCAACTGTATGCAAGCAGATTATTTGCATGCAAAGGAGATGAGAGCTGAGGTTATGTAATGATGTGGCAGAGAAAAGAAGGCACAATGGGGAGCAGCTGAGATGTACAGATGTGACATAAACCTTAAATAAACACAAAAGCTCAAATATATCTCACATGACAGCTGAAGGATCTCGAAAAGAGGCCATTGAGAGGGTTGCCAGGTATCAGAACAGAACGAAACACACTATGCATGCAATCCATGTTGCCCGGCTGCACAAATCACAGACACTGCATGCATTCTGGCCATCATATGGATGGATTATCTTCACATGCAGCAGAAATTAAACCCTGGACGTTACATAAAGGCATTTGCATGGCATCCGAAGCAAACCTGTGCCTAAAATCAGCGTGCAAGGTGAATGCACGCTTTATGCCTCTGCCTGTGCATCATTTCAGGGATCTGGAAGCTTGCATTGGCTGCTTTGGTTGCTATGCAATGGGATAAAAAAGGAAGACAGGGCATGCATGCATGCATGCATGAATGGTGACACCAATTCAGAAATACAACCATAATGCATGCTTACCTTCATATACAGGTCTAGGAGAGTCCAGTGAATTGAAGATGATCTTGAATTATGATGAAAGGAGAATAGGAGGGGGGGAGAGGACAAAACGGCAGCTCATCTGCAGGAAAATAACCACATTGCTGTAGATGTTCACATTACATTCAATTCAAGGGGCCTCTGGCACAGTAATAAATAATAATTCCGAAACGGGAACGCAATCCTGGCTTCTTCTTGGGTGCGGTGCATTAAATAAAAGCCTCAGACGCAATTGCAATCTTCTCTGTGGCTGCTGGCCGGGTTTAGCTCTATAATCCCGCATATGTCTCTGTATTGCTGCTACTGGCTGCTGCGGCTGCAACGTGCAGCGTTAACATGGCGCAACCGCTCACGCCCCGCCTACATTCTCATAGGTCTGCCGTGGGGGCGTGGTCTAAACGCGGAGGCGGGTCCTCGAATGCACAGATACATAGGTTCAGTTCTCAGCCAGAGATGATAGATAGATAGATAGATAGATAGATAGATAGATAGATAGATAGATAGATAGACAGACAGATTTTTGTTATTTCATTTTATGTTGCATTTTAACATTTTTTACATATATTAAATTTATTTTAAACAGGCTAAATTCATAATTTTATTTGTCAGAATAAAATGTGTGATGGAATATCATAGATTTCTCACATATTTTACAAACTAGTCTCTACATTATTAACATCACCAGCTTCTGGCCCAAGTGTGTGTGTGTGTGTGTGTGTGTGTGTGTGCAGCTCCATCTACTGGAGAGGATCTATATATGTCTCATTTCCAAGGTGTGACCTGAATCTGCACCTCTGCCACAATTACACCACATTAACACTTTACAGACGCCAACAACTCTAGACTGCACGAATCTAGAAGCTTCTGCCGGCTCCGCTGACCGCTGGAAGCGCCTCTAGATGACGATTCGAACGTTGGAGTGGGTTCAAGAGAAAGCCTGTCTGTTACTAGGCAACCGTTATGAAGTCACAGAGCGGTTCTTCCGCTACAGGTCTGTTTTCAGCGTATTCTCCTGTAGTAAATTACATAATCTGTTTGTGTACAAATGAGCCGGAAACCAAAATGTCTTTTTATCTTTGGCTGAAGGAGCGTGGGCTGTGAAATATGCATATTAATTTTTCAGTTGAACCACAGCATCAGCTCGTCAGTTTGAAATGGATTTAAAACCCATGTCAGATTTGAAATTTGGTGTTGAACACCAAAATATAATATCATAACTGTTGTAGTTTTTTTTTTTTTTTACATAAACCATAGTAGTTAGGTTTTTTGAAAATGTAGCATAAGTACCTCAGCTAGTAAATACTCTGGTACGTGATTTTTTTCACCATGGTATTCGTCTAAAGTTCATCAGCAAACACCTTATCAACAAACCTAAACAGTTAAAATGATTGACAGGCGTAAACGCACTGGACTCTCTCTGACTTTATAGATTAATTAATTAATTTATTTATTTATTTATTTATTTATCTAGCCTGAAGAGAAACGCGTCAGACAATTTCTTTTAGTGACATCTGTCAGGTAATGTGCATTTCATGTGTACTGAATATTTCTATTATTTGTCCAATAAAACAAAGTGTGTAGCCTTTTTAAAATCCGTTCCATTCCCTTATTTAAATACCTACTTTATATAGTTGTTTAATTATTTATTCGGTATTATTGCTACATTTTTCATTTATTTGTCTAATAAACTAATTAAAACAAATTTATAAAGTAATATTAACATTAGCACATGGATCGTCTGAAAAAAGGAATTGACTCATGAGTGCTTCCAAACTGAGCTCTGACAGTGGAACGTACCAAAACTGAGAGGAAGAGGGGTGTCCAACTAGCTGTTTTCCACATTTATTCTTAAAATTTCTATCTAAATTTTGTTTAATCTATTTTGACAGAATTATATTGTTTACAAATAAACAACTGCATACATAAATATCGCCAAGTATTTAAAATAAGTGCGATATTTGTCTCAGAGCTGGCCGGTTTCCCCCTTCCAGCGATGTAAATCAGTGTAAACTAACAGTGAACGCTTTCGAGGTGTGAGGAACTGAAAACTGGCCCGATAAAAAGCCACTGCATGCAGTTGTATAACAAATAGACAAACGTTTCCGCGTGTGTATTTACTCGGTAATGTCGGCAAAAACATCTGTGGAAACGGAACGGGCTACTGGCATATGCTGTCGTCTTGTGAAAAGGTAATTTTGAATGCATATCTTTAAATCTCGTTTGACAGTTAACGTTAAATGCATGCTCATTACATCTCTAAACAGCACAAAGGAACAAAATCGCCGTTTATATATTAAACGGGCGTTTATTATGATAACTGGTCGTTTTTATGTAGATATGCATGTTTTACCAGTTGAGTCGTGCGTTTATGCATTATGCATGAACATATTAAGTGATCTTATTGGTGAATTGCAACATCACACGCAAATCTCGAAATGCAAAAGACACTGTTTCCTTTTTGCCAGGAAGATGCTTTCTTTGCAATGCAGCTGCATATAATGGGGAACATAGATAGTATGCACGTACCAGAGATAAGGCTTAATGGGTAATGCATTAGGCAACCGGGACAGAATGATCAAGGTGGGTGTATTGATATGATAATATGCCACATATCATGAGCAAATACATACAGTCAAATTAAAGTCGAAAAGAAACTGTACGGTTGTGTGATGGAAAGTAGCTACAGTACATGATATGGTTGTTTTTACTAGTTGAAGACCGATTAATCGACCGATTTTGTTTTTTAGATTAATCACATTTAGCGATAACTGTGCCAATTTACGCCTAGCGTCCATTATGTGATATTCAAATACTTGCGTTTTGTTTTCAGTTAATTTTAGTGTGCAGTTGTTATGGAAATTATTTACTCAAATATTTTTAAATCTATACACACACACACACAAGTAAATTAAAAGAATAAGTAAATAATTAAATATTTTAAAGTATATGTGAAAAATGTTTGAATTAATTAATACTCACATTTTGTTTTCAGTTAATTTTAGTGATTAATTGTTGAGAAAATTATTTTCCCAAATATTTTTAAATTCAATTAAAATATTGAATAATAGATATTCAAGTAAGTTAATCATATTTATCTTTTAAGTAAATGTTTATTTAAATATTAAAAATAATTCAAATATGTAAAAAATTATAGAGCAAATCAATACTCACATTTTGTTTTCAGGTCATTTTAGTGAGCAATTATTGTGAAAATTATTGACTCAAATATTTTTACATTCAATACAAATATTGAACAAACTATACAATTAAGTAAATTACGTTTATGTTTATATTTAAACTGAATAGTTATTTGAAAAATTGTAAAAAATAACAATTGTGCGATTTTATATACATCTTATTTGCCAACATAAAATTGTAATATTTATTTGCAACACGAATAGCTCATATTTAGAATGTTTTTATTTTTTTTTAAAAATAATTTTTACTTTAATAACTGCTAATAAATTTCACAAAGAATTACAAAGAAATGGCAAGTAATACAATGAAATAAACATGAAATTATGAAGTAGAAAGTCTAAAATAATAGATTTTTTGTATTTCAATCGAACTCCAATATATATATACACACACAGTGTGCATCCTATTTTCAGACTTAAGTAAATTATAGTGAGAGCACAATTCCATAATAGTGCCAATCTACCAAGAGCAGCTTTTTTTTTAGTGTTAAATAATGGTGCAAATACCAGTAATCTGATGAGCGCAAACATTAGTAAATCGCGTTGCGTGATTCATTTTAATACTCTCCTCTCATAAATTTTGTGTCTGAAAGAGAAACTCCTACAAATGCATATTCAGTAAGGTTAGGTGCAAAATAACTGTTTACGCCTTTTCAGCGCTAATTCTTCATTGGACGTCTTTAGTAAATCCTGACACTACTATTTTAACGCCAAAAGACTGCGTAAATCTGGCCCATAAAGTTGTAATATTTATATCAGCGACAGTATCATTCAGCCACTATTTTTTGCAACACGAATAGCCAATTTGTCATACATTTAGACATTTGGAAGAAAAAAACTGGTCTAGAAACACTTTTTAACACAGAAATTGCTATTAAATTTCACAAAAAATGGCAAGTAACGCATTGAATTAAACAAAAATTTTAAAGTAGAAAGACTAAAATTGTATTTTCTTGTAAAACATTCTCCATTAATCTCAATTTCAGTAAGTCATGTATGAAATCACAGACTTCAGTATCTAGAATTTCCCATAATATGAGTCTTAAATGGCCTTATTTAGATCCAGGTGGTTTTGCGATCCTTAAGAAGTGGATTCATATTCCTGATCATTTCAGAAAGGAAATCCCGAACTTCCCTGCATTGTGACTGACAGGAAGCGCAACTGGAAGTGACACGTAATACTGCATCTGACATGAGGGCTAAAGATCCAACACTTCAGAGTGTTGAATCCTAACAGAAGAGCTCGTGTTTGATTTTGGAAGTCTTTGACGTAATTTTATTCGTCCAGTTTTAGCTCAATCTGTCGGCATGTTTCTTGCTGTTGGCAGGTTGGAGCTGAGATCACACTGCAGAATCACAGCGTGGCGATCCAAGCAGGGATGTGCCCGAATAGCGAATCCGTATTCGGAAAGGCACGTAAAACGAATAATGCATTCTACGGCGCCACTAAAGGGACATGGTTAGCCGCTTGCTAGCAGTAGCCTGTTACATTACAGTACATAAGATTTCACTTACCACATAAACAGAGAGAGGTAAGGAGAGATGACCGATAGGACGATGTCGAATGATTTACAGATCCTGAGCACCACTGACAAACATCAAATCTTGTGAAATGTGTGGTAAGTAGTGCTGCTCCGTTAGGCTGCGTGCGAATCTCAAAAGTGAAAGTAAAAAGCAAAGGCACATTCATAAGTGATTTCAATGTCCCGCATATTAATAACGGCTCCCTGAAAGCACTGAAATATATTTTTCTCATATATATTGTATTTATTCCCTTTACGGTTGCTGTACTACCACTATCACTACCTTTCCGAATACCGTATTCGGATTCGGGCACATCCCTAGTCATCAAACTTTAACAGACTAGAGCTTACCATTTCTTTATGGATCAGATGTCTTGTAAGGTCAGAACTCTTTGGCAGAGAATGTGGAAGCTCTTTTACTGTCTTTACTGAATATTGAGGCCATCTTTGGAAACATGTTTGATCTGTTTTTGAACTGACTGCCAGCAGTTTGCCAACCATGCTTTAATATCCACTTTTGGTATTTGATACTGAGCACTCACTCACTTTTCTTTGGTGCTCTGGTGATTCAACTTTGTGTGGGATGTCTTCAAGGCATACTTGTGAGAGCTTTTGCACATAATCACTAGTCCGTTCAGCTGGGCTGAGAGCTTGTTCGGGGATTTGGGATTCCTCAACTAACTCTCCACTTTCAGTTGCTTCATAAGCTGTAGCCTCCACTAATACAACAGCAACTGCCTTTCTACTTTTGAGATGATGTAGATTTGCTTCTAAATCATTTTTTCTTTATTATATCCGCTTCTTGTTCAGCAAAGAGCAGCTGTGCTTCAGCCTTAGCTCTTGCTCTTGCTCTGATAGCTACAGAACCAATGGAAGACTGTCTGCTTCTTTTTGAGGATTGTGTTGATTTTGACTGAATTGACTTGCTATCAGCATTTCTTGCAGACATAATTCTTTCTGATTGTTGCCCTTAAGTTTCATTTTCCTGTTGCACTAAGTAATTTGTTGATTGCCTTATAACTTGTACTGTTTTCCTGAGTGTAGACTCAATGATGATGCGCAGTATTGTCTTGTGCTTGAACGTGTTGTTTTCTTGTCTTTTTACTGTACTGTCCTCACAATGCATTGCTCTGGGAGTCTAGACAGTGAGCCAACATGAGGGATGAAACTCCAATAATGCCTCAGTGTATAACTTTTCTTGGGTTTAACTGAAATTTCCCTTTCCCCTTTTTATAGGCCTGTTCTAAAACTGAAAATACCAGAACACACAAAATATACATATCAATATACAAATGCACTAAAAAGCTAAACACAAACATAAACTACTGGCAGGTAAATTATGCATTTCTGAAAGCAACAATGACACTTTCTTAATATGAATTCACATGTTATATTGCATAAACTGTCCTTAACAAGAAAATAATAACTTTCAGTCACTTACAGACAAACAGTGTCCCAGGAACATTACAGGTGCTCCATCTATCAAGCCGCGTGCTCTGGCTAATCCCTGCTTTTAACTAAACAAAATGGCTGAACAGCTACTAGATGGCAGTGTTACTCAAACAATAATTCCAAAATAAAAGTCCTGATAAAGTCATAAAGAAGGTAATACAAGCCCTGTTACAATATTACTAAAGCAAGATGCACTTTTAAGTGTGTGGGAAAATGTATGGTTTATTCAAACACCCTAAAGCTTAAATACAATCTCGGAGATCATTCATGTTCTTTACCTCTCTGCAGGCTGTGGAGCTGCAGTATTGGAGAGGAAGGCTGTGCTGCAATGCTTTCAGCTCTGAGATCAAACCCTTCACACCTAAGAGAACTGAATCTGAGTGATAATAAACCAGGAGAATCAGGAGTGAAGCTGCTTTCTGCTCTACTGGAGGATCCACACTATGAACTAGAGAAACTAGAGTAAGTTATTGAGTCAATGCTTCCATTTATTATATTGTATTAAAGCAAATCTTTTAGTGTATTTTATCTTTTTCTTTATTTTTACAGTATTTGACTAATAACAGTCACACTCATAGTGGAAACAAGTGCTGAACAAGTGAATCAAAACAACATTTCCTGAACAAGATTGTCATCTGGACAAATGCAGGTACTGATCCAGTAGTCTCATTTGTGATATATTTAACCTGATTTGTTTCTTACTGTATATATATTAAAAGTGAAAATGTCAATATATAATGTCATATTTTTGAGTTCTAGGATTTTTAATAACACAGCTATGTCATAATTATTCAACTCCTATTCAACATTGCTGTTTTGTTTTTTAGTCACTTATTTGTATGGTGGGGCACAAAATTGTCTTAAAACACAATCAAACCTTTAGAAACTCTTTTACAAAACAGAATTAGCTTGAGCTTTTACACATACATATAGTTAGCCCATGCATGTGCTGAAGTTTGAGTAGCTACTACGAGTAATTCAACAGACCTCTCACAAAATCTATAGAGAAGCTTTTTTATTAATTTAGAAAGTCTAAGGCTATATGAAGATTTCTAAGACATTTAAAGTTGGCAGAGACACAGCTGGCAGCCTTATTCCTTAGTTTGAATTGTGTTGCACCAGAAACCTTTGAGGGTTTTGAAGAAAAGCACAATACCATAAAATGTTTAATCAGAACAATTAAGGAAAAACCTGCAATGTACAGCCAAAGACTTGCAAGATGACCCAATGAAAGGTGGAAAAATATTTCAATGCAAAGATGACCACAAGACAAGCATGGCTTTCATGTTGGGGCATCTTGCCAAATGCCACACTTGACCAAGAAAAACATAAAACGCTGACTTGAATATGCTAAAATTAATTTAGATAGACCTGTGGAGTGATGTGACCAAACTGGAACTTTTTGGACCCATGGATCAGCGGTATGTCTGGTGCAAAAAGGCAAAAAAAGCAGAAGAACACCAGAACATAGTCAAACGTTGAGGTGGACCAGTCCTGTTATGGGGTGTTTTACTGTTGCAGGAAGTGGAAATCATGACTGTATGAAGGA